>CM042252.1:52502461-52509961 GCA_023566225.1 Romanogobio albipinnatus | reverse complement strand
ATCAGGCTAGTAACATACTAATTCGTGTTAACAACATAATTCATGATAAATGCTAAAACATGCTAACAAAATGCCTATTTCATGCTAGTGATGTGTTAAAAAATGCTAATTCATGCTAACAGTGTGTTAAAACATGCTAGCAAAATGCTAAATAAGGTTAGCAGTATGCTAAATCAGACTAGTAACATAGGCATTTTGTTAGCATGCTTTAACATTTATCATGAATTATGTTGTTTGCACAAATTAGCATGTTACTAGCCTGATTTAGCATATTGCTAACCTTATTTAAAATTTTGAGCTTCCCATTCTCAATCCGTAGGGTTTAATATGGAGTCGGCCCACCCTTTGCACCTTTCACCGCTGAAAAACAACCCCACCCCATAATCCCCCCTCCACCAAACTTTACACTTGGCACAATGCAGTCAGGCAAGTGCCGTTCTCCAGGAAATATGCTAATTCATGCTAGCAGTGTGCTATAACCAAATGTTAACCAAATGCTAAATCTAGCTAGCAAAATGCTAAATGAGATTAGCAATATGCGTGAATTCACATTAACAACATAATTCATGCGAAATGCTAACAAAATGCCTATTTCATGCGTGTTAAAACATGCTAGCAAAATGTTAAATAAGGTTAGCAATATGCTAAATCAGGCTAGTAACATGCTAATTCGTGCTAACAACATAATTCATGATAAATGCTAAAACATGCTAACAAAATGCCTATTTCATGCTAGTGATGTGTTAAAAAATGCCAATTCATGCTAACAGTGTGCTAAAACATGCTAGCAAAATGCTAAATAAGGTTAGCAGGATGCTAAATCAGGCTAGTAACATAGGCATTTTGTTAGCATGCTTTAACATTTATCATGAATTATGTTACCACGAATTAGCATGTTACTAGCCTGATTTAACATATTGTTAACCTTATTTAGCATTTTGCTAGCATGTTTTAACACGCATGACTTGGGCATTTTGTAAGCTTTTAGCATGAATTATGTTGTTAACGTGAATTAACGCATATTGTTAATCTTATTTAGCATTTTGCTAGCTAGATTTAACATTTGGTTTACATGTTATAGCACACTGCTAGCATGAATTAGCATATTTCCTGGAGAACGGGACTTGCCTGACAGCATTGTGCCAAGTGTAAAGTTTGGTGACCACAGATGCAAATGAGCTATTTAGCTAACTCTGGCACAACATTTGTGTTGTGCATGGTCCCTGTTAAATAAAGAAATAAACATGTTAATGCATGCTAGAAATGTGTTAAAAACATGCTTATTCATGTTAACAACATAATTAATGCTAAAACATGCTAACAAAATGCCTATTTCATGCTAGCAATGTGTTAAAACACGCAAATTCATGCTAGCAGTGTGTTAAAACATGCTGGCAAAATGTTAAATAAGGTTATCAATATGCTAAATCAGGCTAGTTACATGTTAATTCATTTTATTATTGTGTTAAAACATGCTAATTCATACTAGCAGTGTGATAAAACATGCTATCAAAATGCTAAATAAGGTTAGCAACATGCTAATTAATGTTAACATGTCAATTCATGCTAACGACATAATTCATACTAACAAATGTTCAAACATGCTAACAAAATGCCTATTTCATGTTAGCAATGTGTTAAAACAAGCTAATTAATGCTAGCAGTGTGCTAAAACATGTTAAATCTTGCTAGCAAACATGCTAATCCATGTTAGCAGTATATTAAAACATACTAGCATGTTAATTCATATCAATAACATGCTAAGACATGCTAGCAAAGTGTTAAAACATGCTTGGTCATGCTAGCAATGTGTTAAAACATGTTAATTCATATACTTATATATAATATATAAATAAAATAAATACATACAAAAAAAAGTAAAGCCCCCATGATGCTCCAGCACCCCAGACATTAGGGGTGACCCCTTGATAAAGGCCCCGGAGGCCCTCCTGGTGCCAGACGCTCCTCATGCAGTGCAGAATGCCGGTGTATTTGGGTCTCACGTCCAGCCCATCACTCACTGCAACACAAGAGAGAGTCAAACACTGGCCAGCAGACGGTCTCATGCAGCCTCGACCTGCTACAGCAAACCTCCTAAATCAGGTTTATTCTTGCCTATTTATTGGGAAAATCTTAAAGCTGTACGCAAGTCTAGTTCCGGTAGATCTCTGACCCGGCGCCGGATGTAGGAGTAGCGTTAACTCAGGTGAGAGTAGACGCCACTCATTTTTTTATTTAATCCCCATAAATCATAAGTAGTGTCTCAGAATAAGCCGTTTTCGGTTTCAGTGACGTCACATTGCACAGGCCCCACCCATGACTGCTGATGGACTCCTCCCTATTAGCATAGACCCCGCCCACGACTGCTGATGGACTCCTCCCTATTAGCATAGACCCCGCCCACGACTGCTGATGGACTCCTCCCTATTAAGCATAGACCCTGCCCACGACTGCTGACAGACTCCCCTTCATTAGCATAGATCCCGCCCACGACTGACAGACTCCTCCCCTATTAGCATAGACCCTGCCCACGACTGACAGACTCCCCCCCTATTAGCATAGACCCTGCCCACGACTGACAGACTCCTCCCCTATTAGCATAGACCCTGCCCACGACTGACAGACTCCCCCTCATTAGCATAGACCCTACCCACGACTGACAGACTCCCCCTCATTAACATAGACCCTGCCCATGACTGACAGACTCCCCCCCCATTAGCATAGACCCTGCCCACGACTGACAGACTCCCCCTCATTAGCATAAACCCCGCCCACGACTGACAGACTTCCCCTCATTAACATAGACCCTGCCCACGACTGACAGACTTCCCCTCATTAACATAGACCCTGCCCACGACTGACAGACTTCCCCCTCATTAACATAGACCCTGCCCACGACTGACAGACTTCCCCTCATTAGCATAGACCCTGCCCACGACTGACAGACTCCCCCCCATTAGCATAGACCCTGCCCACGACTGACAGACTTCCCCTCATTAACATAGACCCTGCCCACGACTAACAGACTTCCCCTCATTAGCATAGACCCTGCCCACGACTGACAGACTCCCCCCCATTAGCATAGACCCCGCCCACGACTGACAGACTCCCCCCCATTAGCATAGACCCCGCCCACAACTGACAGACTTCCCCTCATTAACATAGACCCTGCCCACGACTGACAGACTTCCCCTCATTAGCATAGACCCTGCCCACGACTGACAGACTCCCCCCCATTAGCATAGACCCTGCCCATGACTGACAGACTCCCCCCCATTAGCATAGACCCCGCCCACGTCTGACAGACTCCCCCTCATTAGCATAGACCCTGCCCACGACTGACAGACTCCTCCCCTATTAGCATAGCTGCCCACGACTGACAGACTCCTCCCCTATTAGCATAGACCCCGTCCACGACTGACAGACTCCTCCCCTATTAGCATAGACCCTGCCCACGACTGACAGACTCCCCCCCATTAGCATAGACCCCGCCCACGACTGACAGACTCCCCCTCATTAGCATAGACCCCGCCCGCGACTGACAGACTCCCCCTCATTAGCATAGACCCTTCCCACGACTGCTGACAGACTCCCCCTCATTAGCATAGACCCCGCCCACAACTGCAATGTCACGTGAGCGGGATAGAGATGATAATCAAATCCAAACAGATGTTTTAGTTTTTGCCAGAGTATTGGAGGCACAAGCTGAACAGGCTCCGCCCCCTTCTGGATAAGGGGCGGGGCAGCAGCTCATTTGCATTTAAAGACACATGCACGGAAACAGCATGTTTTGCCTTCCCCTCAAACATGGGCATTTACAACATGGTATAAAATATGGTCAGTGGGGTATTTAGAGCTGAAACTTCACACACACATTCTGGGTAACAATCTTTATCTTGTAAAAAGAGGCATTGCAGACTCCCTTTAGAAACATACCTGCGAACCTAATTTTGACCAGATCCAGCGGGTGCAGCGCCAGTGTGGACGCCACGCCTCCACTGAGCCCTGCCAGCAGATTCTCGACCCTCACGTGGCTGAAGAGTCTCCGCAGGGACGGGGCAGGAGGGGCAGGAGAGCCCGGACCGGGACTAGAGCTCATGACCGCTCCTGTGCTGTGGTCCAACACACAAAACCACCCGCTGTAACTTCAACACACTCCACTATAGTTTCATCCCAGTTCTAGTAGTGAAGAACTCTGCGGGGTTTGCTATCACAGCTACGTTTCAGAAATAACCAACAGTGTCTGCGACCTTACCGGTTAATGTCAGATCATACGGTGACAGCAGCGAAACATGCTGAAACTGGAACATGGCGCTTTACACAACACAAACTGCGCATGCGCATCGTTACTATTTCAAAATAAGAGCGTGTGAGGAGCACTTATACCCTAGATAGCGGAAGTAATATTAAAATATTAAGCTAAAAAATCACACATATAATGACAGTATATTAATTATTTATGTATCAGAAAATTTGTAAATATGCTGAAACTGGGACATTTACTGGGATTTACACAACACAAACAATTGCGATTTCAAAATAAAAGTCTTTGATGAGCATTTACTCTATTGGAAATAATATTTAAATACTACAAAGAAAATTGTGTGTGTGTGTGTGTGTGTGTGTGTGTGTGTGTGTGTGTGTGTGTGTGTGTGTGTGTGTGTGTGTGTGTGTATATTAGGGCTGTCAAAAGATGAATCACGATTAATCACATCCAAAATAAAAGTTTGTGTTTACATAATATATTTGTGTGTACTCTGTATAATTATTATGTTTATATAAATATTCATGTATATATTTAAGAAATATTTGCATGTATATACTGTATACATTTATATAATTTATATTATATATAAATATAAATATTTTATATATAAATATAATATTTTTTTCTTAAATATATACATGCTTGTGTGTGTTTTTATATATAAATAATAATTATACACAGTTCACACACATATATTATGTAAACACAAACTTTTATTTTGGATGTGATTAATCGTGATGAATCTTTTGACAGCCCTAATATATATATATATATATATATATATATATATATATATATATATATATATATATATATATATATATATATATATATATATATATATATATATATATATAATGTTTGTACTAATCACACCTATAATGACAGTATATTAATTATTTATGTATCACAAGTTCTGGAAATATGCTGAAACTGGGACATGGTGATTTACACAACACAAACTGCGCATGCGATTTCAAAATAAGAGTCTTTGATGAGAACTTACTCTAGCGGAAATAATATTGCTTTGGTACTAATCACACATTTGACAGTATGTTAATTATTTATGTATCAGAAAATTTGGAAATATGCTGAAACTGGGGCATGGCGATTTACACAACACAAACAATTGCGATTTCAAAATAGAAGTCTTTGATGAGCATTTACTCTATTGGAAATAATATTTAAATACTACAAAGAAAATTGTGTGTGTGTGTGTGTGTGTGTGTGTGTGTGTGTGTGTGTGTGTGTGTGTGTGTGTGTGTGTGTGTGTGTGTGTGTGTGTGTGTGTGTGTGTGTGTGTGTGTGTGTGTGTGTGTGTGTGTGTGTGTGTGTGTGTGTGTGTGTGTGTATAATGTTTGTACTAATCACACATATAATGACAGTATATTAATTATTTATGTATCACAAAATTTGGAAATATGCTGAAATTAGGACATGGCGACTTACACAACACAAACTGCGCATGCGATTTCAAAATAAGAGTCTTTGATGAGCACTTACTCTAGCGGAAATAATATTGTTTTGGTACTAATCACACATATAATGACAGTAAATTAATTATTTATGTACCACATTTTGTGTATTCTTTTGTATTATATATTATGTAATATGTTATTGTTCTCTACGTTTATAAAAATTGTATATTATATTTAAAATATATTGTGAATAACTTTATTACTTTTATTGGGGATTTTATGTATTTTATAGGCTCATCATTATAATCAATTATAGATCAGATAAGTCCAAATTTTCGACAGTCTCTCCCCATTTAAAGCTAAATACAATTACACAAAGCATCAAAGTTACATGTCTTAAAGAATTATATAAATAATTGATGCATAATTTGTTTATTCTATCAATAAAACAACCATATTTAATTTATAGTTAAATTTTTTTGTTACTTTTGTGAACTTTTATGAAACTTCGCTGCAAATTTACTGGTAGCGTTTATCTAGACTAGTCCATCTTTTTATTTTATTTATATTTATGTATGCTATGTTATACAAAAATATCATAAAAAGTCAAATAAATATAGAAATGTCTCTCTCTCACACTCTAATCTGCCTCTGAGAGGTGTGCGTGCGTACTTAACCTCTTAACTGTCACCACCGGTGGGACGCCTGGTGCTCTTTATTTGATCGCCTTTTTTTCGTATCATATATTTAAGTAATTATCATAAATTAGGTATCATTTAAATGCTTACAAACTCAAAATTCATCCTGTGAAAACCGTTTTGAAATCGGACATTGTGTTACCATGGAAACGTTACTCTAAATTATTCTAGTGGGCTCCTCCCCCTAGTGGGCGGTGTCATGTTTTATATTACAACAATTATTTTAACTACTTTATATTCAAAATCTTTTCCAATCTTGACAAAACACATATTGTCGGAAATGTCTGAGTCTCAAGGGTCCATATTTGGGGATTGTTTTGTGATGGAAGTGATATTTGGACAGAAATTTACAGGAAAATGCATCAAAAAACTATAAATGGAATTTGAAAGACACCCGGTGGCTGTTTTTGGTACAGCACCCTAAACAAAATCTCATGGGGACTTTAATTTTTGTGATATCAACTTCAAATTTGGAACACAGATTGGTTAGACATATGGCTTTGATTTTATAGTAATTTTAGAGTAAATTCTGTTTTGTAAAATATATATTTTATATGAAAAAAAATATTTAGTACAGTATTTTTCATTTACAGTAAATTTAAACTTCCATAACTCTTTCATACTTTCATGCTTTCACTTCAGCAATAATCTGCAGAGTGTCATCTTTAAAACGAGACCAAACTTGGGTCTATATTCCCAAGCATTCTTGAATTACAGCCCTTTAAGTTTGGATAGTGCATTTTCATGTGTATTCTCAAAAAGGGGGGCGACAGTTAAAGGGTTAACATCGCGAGATTTATTGATTTGCCTAGCTATTCACCAAAGTTGCGGCACGTACTTTGCGTAACCACACTCCACCCATGTGAGCGGGCTCTACGCCGCTGGCGTAGCAGAGTTTCGCGGAAGTGGTAACAAGGGGAATGTAGGGCTGCCAGAAGAACGATCGGTTTCTAAAGCGGCGTTTGAACATCAACATCATGGGTAAGTCCTGCTGACTTTTACGATGTAACTTACAATCTACCAAAAACATCGTCGTTTGAGCATCGGTAACGTTTAACGGCAGCATCGGGCGCGTTTTGGCGGTTTAAATCGACTCGCGTCTCGCGCTTTTACTGTA
>CM042252.1:52347461-52489961 GCA_023566225.1 Romanogobio albipinnatus | reverse complement strand
TAGAGTAAATTCTTTTTTGTAAAATATATATTTTATATGAAATAAAAAATATTTAATACAGTAATTTTCATTTACAGTAAATTTAAACTTCCATAACTCTTTCATACTTTCATATTTTGAATTGCTTTAGCAATAATCTGCAGAGTGTCGTCTTTAAAACAAGATTAAACTTTGGTCTATATTCCCAAGCATTCTTGAATTACAGCCCTTTAAGTTTGGATAGTGCATTTTCATGTGTATTCTCAAAAAAGGGGGTGACAGGTAAAGGGTTAATTTTTGCTAATTCCTTTTTTTCCATTTTAATTTTTGGGAATTCATTTTTTTTTTTACCCTTTACTGTTATTTTAGTCGTAAAAAGAGTGTGCTCTTAATGTTAATATAATAGAACACAAAATAGGAATGACCTTAAATGTATTGAGGTAACAAACATCACATTTACTCTGTACTTTTCAGGACAAATCATTCAGACCGTATTATCTTTTACTATGTAACATAAATACAAAAGTGATTGGGTTATAAAGAAAGCTGAGGTTCTAATCATTCAAACGATACCATATATGTTTAGTTTTGTGCTGGACAACTTATAGATTTTTGAAAATGATTATGATGATGCAATATTGGACCCACGGGTGGGTCGGTGGGGGGTGCAGAGCTGAAGGGGTTAAATGGCTGCCATTTTAGAAAGTGTAGCTGCTTTTACGAGTGATACGGGAGAGAAAGCTCTGCGGTTTTTGTAGACGACGTGCTTGAGTTATTTTCACAAGTTTATAGCTGTAAAATATCCATTTCATCACATAATACCCCCAATATATTCTGTCATTAATGACGTTTATTGCGCTCGCTCTTGCGGATCTGTAATACAAATTGGCTGTGCAGGTGGACTTTACCCAGTTGTTCTTGCATTAGTGTTTAGGTGTGGAAAGCGTCCAAGTCTGCATCTGTGCCAGCCACTCGCCCTGCCAGAAGCGATTTACTCAAGTTAATGTGCTGACCTCACTGCGTGAGAGCGGGCGGATGAATGCCACGCTCTTAGTTCTAGCCCTCAAACGGTGCTCATCTGCTCACTCTGGGTTAGTCCCGCTGCTAGTGCTCTGTGTTCACACTTTAATGCTAAATACATCATAATGAAGCATCATCATCAAGTTTGACTTCTAAATGATCCTGGAGTAAATTGACAATCACTTTTTTTTGTTTAAATAGAGAAATAGAAATTGTGCTTGAATGAATGATTCAATGACTCACTCATAAAGACTTCACTTGTTTCATTACTGGATGAATCAGTGTTTTTGAACAAATCTCTTGAATGAATGATTCAATGACTCACTCATAAAGACTTCACTTGTTTCATTACTGGATGAATCAGCGTTTTTGGACGAATCTCTTGAATGAATGATTCAATGACTCACTCATAAAGACTTCACTTGTTTCATTACTGGATGAATCAGTGTTTTTGAACAAATCTCTTGAGTGAATGATTCAATGACTCACTCATAAAGACTTCACTTGTTTCATTACTGGATGAATCAGCGTTTTTGAATGAATCTCTTGAGTGAATGATTCAATGACTCACTCATAAAGACTTCACTTGTTTCATTACTGGATGAATCAGTGTTTTTGAACAAATCTCTTGAATTAATGATTCAATGACTCACTCATAAAGACTTCACTTGTTTCATTACTGGATGAATCAGTGTTTTTGAGTGATTCTTTTGAATTAATGATTCAATGACTCACTCATAAAGACTTCACTTGTTTCATTACTGGATTAATCAGTATTTCTGAACGGATTTCTTGAATGATTCAGCCTTCGCTCCCCACGTGCATCAATGAGCCTCGGCCGCCCATGACCCTGTGGCCGGTTCTCCACTGGTCCTTCCTTGGAGCACTTCTGATAGAGACTGACCACTGCAGACCGGGAACACCCCACAAGAGCTGCAGTTTTGGAGATGCTCTGACCCAGTCGTCTAGCCGTCACAATCTGGCCCTTGTCAAACTCGCTCAAATCCTCACGCTTGCCCATTTCTCCTGCTTCTAACACATCAACTCTGAGGACAAAATGTTCACTTGCTGCCTAATATATCCCACCCACTAACAGGAGATAATCAGTGTTATTCACTTCACCGGTTCATAATATTATGCCTGATCAGTGTATAAAACCTAAGCTCATCTAAAATATCCGAAGCACTATTCTTTCGCTCTCTTGCGAGCACTATTTCCTTCAGTAAATCTATTTTTATAGGACGTTGTACTGAACTCAGCTCTCATTTTAACCTCATGTTTTTGTATATTCTGTTTCTTTTTCAGGAGAGTCAGGTTTGGGAAAATCCACGCTGATAAACTCCCTGTTCCTGACGGATCTGTACTCTGGAGAATACCCCGGGCCTTCGCACAGAATCAAGAAAACCGTTCAGGTATAAAGCCAAGCACAGTTTCCGAAATGTCAATAGATGCTGTATGTTTCTTATCAGCTGAGCTCTGGGAAAATAGCGTTATAAAGGGTTTTAGAAGGCCTTGATAGGATCAGGAAATGCACGTCCAGGTCCCTGTGCTTCTTCAGCATACTTCAGTAATAGCTATGCTATGTCCTGCATGCTTGTACTTGTAGCTGTGACTGAGTCCAAAGCTTCACACAACATCTCAGCTGTATGATAACTAGGGTTGGGTACTGAACTCCGTACTTTTAAGGGCACTGACCGAATTACGTCGGTACTACCGAGTACCGATTCACATCAAATCAATCGGTACCAAATTTCGGTACCTGAGAACGCATCTGGTGATATAGACTAGTGTCTGTAAATATTAAACCGCAAAAAGACTATTTAAATACGAATCCTGCGTGTCTCTGTGCGAATGAATGCCGTGTTTGCCACACACACACACACTCACTATCGCGCTCACTATCACTATGACGGTCGCGTGTTTCCATCTCTCTGATTTTAACGGGAGTGTTTGTGAGAGCGCTTAAACTCGCGCCAGACCCAAGTTATGGACAGCTTCACGATCGGTCACATTCTCTGCTCCCTTTCTGTATATTTTATTCCGGTTAATATCATTTATTCATCATGCTGGTAAGATCACACAAAGTCTTCATTTTCGAATGCATAAATTTTTTTTAAATAATTCGTAAATGTTCGTAAGATCAGTGTAGTCAGAATGACGTGCAGTTTCCCCAAACAAAAACATTTTATGTATCTATCATTATTAGCCTACAATATCAAGAGCATATCAATAACCGACAATGACTCTTTACAATGAATGTAAAGAGTTAATTTTATAATTTGAGTAACATTAAACAGTCTGTGTAAATTAACATAAGCCATCTTTACACTGCAAATGTGGAACAGAAGCTGCATCTGAAATGGCTTAAATGTTTATGATAACATTTTATTGGTAACGGTCCAGTATTCTGATTGATTTAAGTAATTGGTTAAATTTAAGTATTTGACAAACTACAACAAAAGTAATCATTTAAAAGCCCCTTAATGGAAAAGTTAATTTCTGACCCTGGCATGAGGGAACGTCTGGCATTTGCAGTTTGTATAGGTGTAAATTGCAGAAAAAAATAAAATAATACAAATTCAAATAGGGATGTTATCTTGTTTCGATTACCCTTCAAATTGCGCAAATTGAAATTGCGATTTGAAAATACGCCCAATGGAAACGCGTCAATTTCGCAAAAACTCCCATATATCGCAAAAAGGTTTTTACGCTCGCGTGAGGTGGTTTTTCAGGCAATTCGAAAAAGGAAATTTTTGCAAAACTGCAATGGAAACAGTTTTTTCGCATCTACAGGTCACCTGGTACGGTCATGCATTGCTCTCACACAGGGCCTACATATTATTTTTCCACTCAAGTATGTCTAATAATGAGATCTTATGTCGTTAAAACGACATATATTTTCTCCTAATAAGGAAAGTGGCGTAACTTTATAATGACGGACCTGGTGCAACCACAAATATCATAACTATCTACAGGCCGACTGTAATTAAGACATATATTCAAGAAATGCATTAAAACAGAAAGACGCTATACTTTCAGCACGTCAATCCATTCCCGACGATCTTGGTTTGCTTCTTATTTATTAAATATACAGCCAAATAATTGATTAAACATTGATCAAAATTAAAATACAATTTATACAAAACAAAATTAATTTTAAATTAAGACTTTCTAGAAAACACAATTAAATGAAATGCTCAATCCATGTCCCCAGACATATGCGCATCTGATTCTTACTCATGCTGCTCACTTTTCATAATCAACATATGAAATTACAAGATTATAATATTTAGACATAGCCTAACGATATGAAACTAAATAGGCTACGTTTTCTTTAACCCTCTGTACGACGAAGTCGTCGTCGCCTTCTGATGGATTTTTTCCTTATTCCAGCGGAAACAACTCACAATACTCCGTCATTTTTAGCCATACAGATAGGCTAAGTGCAAGACATAATTATAAACAGTAAACGGTCTACTTTTATTTGCGCACACTCAATAACAGCAAAGGCCGTGGACTCAGGGAACGGATTATTATGCACTCCACTCCAACCGCTGTCTTCATTTCAACAATATATTTTGTTTATTAAACGAAAAGTTTTTCATTTCAAAAGCATTTCTAAATTCAGTTTATATTTGCAACAAACAAAATTACAAGCCAAAATAACGAAGTGGTAAAAAAAAACCTTTGAGTTACCACCATGCAAATTAAAACTTTTCGCTCGTCTCTGTGGCAATGCGTCACAATAACCTGGCGTATGTAAAAGTCTCATTCTTTGTAGAGGATGGTATGTTTGGACAGAAGACGAGTTCTTTATTAAACTCATAAAAAACAATAGAATTAAAAATGCCACAATTTATCATAACACCTCATATGTGCCGCTCAAGTATAAGGTGCTTTCCTTGCCATCAGTGCTTGGATAACACACACGTCTCATTAATAATAATGGCGTGCGGTGGCTGGGATACACATAAACCTAACATGCGTAGCATAATTTTTGGAATTATTAATCACGAGAGGAAAAAAATGGTTTTAGTCGCATAACATCAGTTAATGGAAACGCCGTCATTTCGCAATATTTTTTTATCGACTTTTAGAAAATATTGCAAAAGTTTTGCGCAAATCTGTAATGGAAACACGGCTACTATCACTGGACACTTTTATTCACTTATTTATCATTGTTGCCTCCCATTGATGCGTGTTAATCCATTGCTAGGGTCAGACAGTATTTTTCTAACCGTTTTATTGGAGTGTCAGTGTTTATTTTGTATCAAACCATACAGATAGGCTATGATTTGACATTTGAACATGGATTTTTCTTATTTTACATGTATACACGAACTTTCATGGAAGGTTAGGTCCTGAATATTTTCTTAGAAGTCATGGAAATGTATTGGTAGAAATGTGTATGAACCCTGCAAGTAAATATTACAGAATACAAACATCACAGACAGAGAGCAGAGCAGCTCTGGCATAATGTCATTAACACGTCTATAAATGACTTTATTTAATGACACGTTATTTATAGTTATTGATGTAAACATCCCTAAAGTACCAAAAAAAGGTACCGTTGGGTATACCGGTTAAAATGTGAACAGTACCCAAGCCTTATGATAATACCCAGTGCTAATATCAGACACCAAGTGACCAAACAGACTAGCAGGTCTTACATGTTTAGTGTTTATATGTTGACCGCAGGTGGAGCAGTCCAAAGTGTTGATGAAGGAGGGGGGCGTCCAGCTTCTTTTCACGATAGTGGACACTCCGGGATTTGGAGACGCCGTGGACAACAGCAACTGGTGAGAACGGTTCAGATATAATGGGTGTGTGGTGTTACCGTGAACCGAAAGCGTGACCTGAATGTCCCGTGTGTTTGCTCCAGCTGGCAGCCGGTCATTGATCACATCGACAGTAAGTTTGAGGATTATCTGAACGCCGAGTCCCGCGTGAACAGACGGCAAATGCCGGACAGCAGAGTGCACTGCTGCCTGTACTTCATCGCACCCTCAGGACACGGGTGAGTGATCCCAGACCTGTCCTTCTGCTCTCGGGCTCTTTAGTATTCTTACATTTATTTCCTAATATTCTCCATTGTTGCGGCTCCTCTCTTCCCAGTCTGTCAGTAACGCCCTGTCTCTGTGAAGCCCCTCCTTCTGAAAGCACACTGTGCTCTGATTGGTCGGCTGGAGCAGTGTGTTGTGATTGCTGTTTGGTAAATGTCCCGCCCCTTACCATAACCGGCAGTTTCAACACACGACTAGCTAACTCAACCAGGCCCCGCCCCTTTATTATGCGCATTAATTATTATAATGAGGAATATTGTGACTTGCTGGTTCCCGTTAGAAACTCAAGACTACAATGGAGGCGTTTCATGAGTTCAGAAACACTGATATAGAGAAGAACAGCAACATCACACACTAAAGACAGATGGGGAAAAGCATAAGTGCTCTTTAACCTTTAAGGCGAGACGCTACAGGTGAATAGGGATTATTTTTTAAATGACAAGATATCACTGTGAAACTTCTCCAGTTTATTACTGGCGTAAACACAAGAAAAAAATGTATTACATGTTTTGTGTAAATTAATATTTTAATATGCAAATGAGGCCTTATATACTTAAATATAAGCTCATTTGCATACTTTTCCAAAAACAAAATCTGGAAATTGGAAAGGACCATGTTTAAAATTCATATTAGAGGAGAGCGCTTTTACAGAGGGATTCTGGGTATCTTATTTTGTGCTTTAGTAAACTAGAGAATAGTGTTGTCACGATACTGGAATTTCTAACTTCAATACGATACCTAAAAAAGTATCGATATTCAGTACCATTTTCGATACCACAGGGAAAAAACGCTTGTATAATAATTTAGTTTTTTGTCCGTCTATTGAAAGTCTAGGCAATTAAACATTTCTTCAGAAGAGATCACTTTATATGATAAAGCTTTTAATCTTTTTCTCATATATAAACGTTGATCAATTACCATTACAATTATCTGACAAATATTTGCTAACTAATTTTGTTGCAATAGCTTACATAAAGCACAAGGAAGCTTGATTTCAAATTGAATTTAAAAAGACGAGTAAACAGTAATAAAATAAGAACAAATAAACAAATTACAAACAATAGCACGAATAAATTAGACTGTAGGTCTAACAGTATTCAGGTAAGAAACTCAATTTAAAAACAAAGCAAAGTAATCAAATGTAAAATAACATTGGATAATCTTCATTATAAAAAATAAATACAGATGAATCCATTAGAGTTACACGAGTTAATCAGTCGAGCAGTAAGTGATCGTTTGTCTTTTTGTAGTTTGAATAATAAATAACTGCTGTCCCTTTAAGACCCGCCGCACGCATGGATCCCAAACACTGTTCCTGCTACACATTCTTCCTGAACTGTTTACGACTGTTTACGTTAATACTCACCAAGATGGGCATTGAGACATTTTTTGAGTGTATTTGACCATTAATAAGCTGGAAGAAGGGGCTCAATTTGGCACTTGGCGCTCATCAGAGGCGGCTTTATTACGTTATTTGTGTGTGCGCTTCAGATGCGAGCATGAAATCTGCGGGAATGAGTAGATTCAGACCGGTCACACCAACACTAACACGCGTTCGCCGTGTTCAGAGGGTTAACCGGACTGAATGAGAGGAGGCGGTGCGGGTCACTCGCTGTCGGGCGGAGAGGAGTCAAGTCAAGTCAACTTTATTTATATAGCGCTTTTAACAATGTAGATTGTTTCAAAGCAGCTTTACAGTGTTAAACAGCAAAATAATGCAGCCTAATTTTATTCAGCTGTATGCCCATTTGATGTCATCAGTTCATTTCAATTTCCATATGGTGACAGTGTGGGCTTTAGATCGATAATTAGATCAGTAATTTAGTTTACATGGTTAAATTAGTTTATTAATTAGATTTATTTTCGATGTTTAGTTGAAAAATATAGTGTCATATAGAGAGAATATAGAAAAAAAATATAGAGAGCACAGCTGATATCCATACTGTTGAAAAGGAGTATTGTATCGTTTCAGATATTTCAGCATCGATACATATCGAAATATCAATATTTTTGACAACACTACTAGAGAATACCGACAATAGCCTTTAAAAATCAATTTTCACCATGTTTTTTGGAGTTAAAGGACCTATAACTCAGGATAGGAATGATATATCAACAAATCCCTCGGGAAAAGCCTTCAGAATATAGTTCAGTATAACACAGGAAGAGTTGGTGCTTGTAGGTGCTCCTGAAGTGGATAATCTGACTCTGAAAAAACTCCTTTTGAGAAAACGGCCTTTAAAGTTTTATACTGTATAACTGCATACATTTCTATAAAACCCCCAACCTACAAACAATATATATATATTCAGTTCATTAATATCAGTAGTGTGTAATATTTAAAACGCGTGGAAATTAATAAATTATTAATAGCAATAGCCTTAATCTGAAGAGAACTACCTTAACAAACACACACAACAGTCACACACACTGCAGACGAACTGTCCCTGTTTGTTGTATATGTCCATCTATAACTATTTGAATCTAATTCTGAGGGGGTTTCATCGTCTAATCTGTTGTTGTTTACTTTCTTTTTACCAGCTCTTGCTACTTGCTCTTTTCTGCGAGCGTTTATGAGCTGATTTCGGCGTTGTCTGCACTTTCTCTCAGGCGGAGAATACACAAGGAAGAGGCAGCGCGTATCACATTGACAAATAAGATGTGGTTTTCGGCTGCAAACTTCCGTTCAGTTCTACAAAGGAAATGTCCATATTTGGATTAGCCAGCGCTGTGTGTGAGACTGAGCGCTTTATAATGAGACCAGGCATGACATGTTTCTGTGAATGGAGACGCACGAGAGCTCGCGCTAGAATAACTTTTGATGATTTCGGGTACAAATCTAAAGGCGCACGGTGACAAAATATAATGAAATAACCACCTTAATGTGTAATGTTGACATTTTTTTTATTTTGACATGAAAGCTTACATGTTAAGGGAGCAAACTGGCCCAAAATCTCAAAATTGACCACAGCATGTAAAAACAATGTGTCTCGCCTTAAACACAGAGACAAAAATAACTATCGTTCTAAAATGTTTAATAACTTTTAAACCGCTAATCCAATCTGTATGCTGTAAAATGCACCGTAAAGAGGAGAATCAGAGGCTCCGTGGTGAGCGTTGATCAAAATCTGCAGCATTGATTCGTCAAGGAAACGCATGTGGGTTGTTCCCCTGAGCCAAACAGAAACGATTATTGATCATTAGTCCCACCCCTCCCGTGCCCAGATATGTTGAAATCGTCATCTACTCAACCAATAAACATAGTGTTTGGTCTTTTGAACCACCAATCACATGTTTCTGACAACGTGAAAGTGGGTGTGTATTTGCGTGCATGAAATTAAACACATGCAGAGCACACACAAGTCAGTATATTTCTCTGTTTGTATGTAGTTTGTGTTGTACACCGTTTCAGTGTTCTGTTATTATATAACAATCTTTCTATTTCTATTTACTTTACTCCCTGAACTTGTTTGGACACATCTACATTGTCAGAAAATAAAACACACTTTTCACTCAAAAAACGCCTAGAATAATATTATAATAAATGGCTGTAATTTGCTGAGTGATTGTTACATGTGTGCAATTTCATCTGGAAGTCTAAAAGGGCCAAATATACTTTCTAAAGGAAAAAATCCAAACTTCATGAAGTTCTGTTTGAGTTCACAGTAAAAACACATTTAGTTTTTCTTAAAGGTGTCATGAACTGGCTTTTTTATTTATTTATTTTTTTATCCTGTTGTCTGAAGTCAACTTATGACGTTTGTGTGGTTTTTACATTCAAAAACATCATAATGAATAAGTAATAGGCTATTTTCTGCCTTGGTTTTGAGGCTCTCTGAGAAACACTCGGATTTGATGGGCGTGCCGAACTGAAGACTTGGAAGTAAACGCCCACGGCTAGGATTGGATAATATTTGCATATTTAATGAGCTTCAGCTACCGTCTGTCCCAGGAATCGTCTGGGGAAATGCTCAGAGGACCAAAAATATCTAACCCCAAAATATCAAACAAACACTAAATCTCACACACACACACACACACACACACACACACTAGGGCTGTCAAAAATGACGTTCGAATATTCCCTCTAAAAAAAACATGAATATTCGAACATCTGGTTGCGAACATACATTTTGTTCTCATGTCACAAGTAATATCAAGGTTTATTTTGATCTGTTTTACATGATTCTTCTGTAGTGTGGTTTTCGGTGAAGTGTACTAAAATAAATATCGTCACCTGTGTATATTAGCCACTTCTTCTCAACGCTTTTTCCTGATGGTTTATAGAACAATTATCTTTGAATTGGTTATGTACTTGGCATTATACATTTACCTGACTGTTAATAAAATTGTTACATTTTTATCCTTTCTGAATTACTCTGTAATTATTAACTATTTCCAGAACGGAACGATATAATTGCAATAAAGGGTTAAAATGATTAAATGTATGATTAACTATTAGATATAAATGACTAAACAACCAATTGGCATCCTCTTCTAAATTCGACAAAAGGGAGTCATATAGAGAATATTATAATTAAATCCATTTTGCCCAGCTGAGACACGAACGCGCAAACGGCCTTCGAGTCGCTATCACTACCGATCCTTGGAGCGATTTCAGCGGCCTTACAGCGTCGACCTAAAACGGACACTTTTCACAATGTTGAAGTAGACTATTCAAATCATAAAGATAGTCAAACTTAAATCGCAGATTCTCAACCTGGTCAGAGTAGCGGGCAGGATTATGGGTCACCCCCCCCCCTTAACCCTCAGGAACTGTTCAATGAGGCTGTCATTACTCAGGCAAAAAACATTTTAAATGACAGTTCCCATGTTTTGTTCAGCGAATACTCGCAGATGCCCTCAGGGAGAAGATACAGGGTCTCATGTAAATACAACCGGGTTCAAACATTCCTTTGTCCCGGTGTCAGTTAAGCTCATTAATGAGCAAATGTAGGGAGCTTTTACCGTAACATGTACCAGCATCTTTTTAAATTCGTACCAGCATTTTTAATATGTGTATCAGCACTGTATTGTGCACCGGCACTTTAAATGTGTATTAGCAATGTACTTTAAGTATTGAAGCTCTGATCCTCTTGCACTTTGGTCCCTTTCTGGTTGCCAGTTATGTACCCTCTCCTTTGTTTGGATGTTTTATGCTGTCTATATGTTTTATGTCTGTCTATGCAGCAGTACCCTGTCTCTAAACCAAATTTCTCCCAAGGGAGACGAATAAATGAACTTGACTTGACTTGATATTGCGTGCCGTTGCGATATGCAATATATCGCAGGGTATATGAACATTTGCGATTTTCCGATAATTTAGATATATTGTGCAGCCCTAAAACACAGACACACACATGCAGAATTCCGGAAACACAAACTGCATCCACTGTTCCCTTAACACTGGGTTATTGTGAAGCTGAACAAGCTGATCTTTCCCACACGCACACACACACACACACTTCTTTAGTGACATTGTTGCTCTTGTGTCTAAAAACACAACGCCGCCGCCGGCTCCCGTAACCCGAACGAAGCTCGATGATGGACGTGCTCTTGCTCTCGCTCTGGGTGATGTGTGTGTGTGTGTGTGTGTGTGTCCATATAGAATCAACTCTTTAACAGTGTAAATAAGTCAGAATGCTTGAAATGGCATTAGACCCCTCCCTTTAAATAAATGCTGTTTCTTCAAAGAATCCTAAAGTTTAGCACAACTATTTTCAACATTAATAATAATCATAAATGTGTCTTGAGCATCATATGAGAGTGATTAGTGAAGGGTCATGTGACACTGAAGACTGGAGTAATGATGACAAATTCAGCTTTGATCACAGGAATAAATGACACTTTACTGTACAGATGATCTACACTGGAGGAATATTTCACTGTTTTTACTGTATGTTTGATCAAATAAATGCAGCTTTGGTGAGAATTTATCCTTCTTTTTGTGTGTAGTATACTTCAGTTTATTTATGTTCCCCCTTGTGTTTGTCAAGTTCTTTTCTGCTAAGATGTCTTATAATGGATTTCATGTACTACAAACCGGAGCTGTAATGTTTCTCTTAGTCGGTGAAGCAGCCATATCACCCTGTAGCCCAAGACTGGTTTCCCACTGAAGCTAAGCAGGGCTGAGCCTGGTTAGTACCTGGATGGGAGACCACTGGGAAAACTAGGTTGCTGCTGGTAGAGGTGTTAGTGAGGCCAGCAGGGGGCGCTCACCCTGTGGTCTGTGTGGGTCCTAACACCCCAGTGTAGGGATGAGGACACTATACTGTAACAAGCACCGTCCTTCGGATGAGACGTTAAACCGAGGTCTTGACTCTCTGTGGTCATTAAAAATCCCAAGATGCCCATCGATAAAGAGTAGGGGTGTAACCCCGGCATTCTGGCCAAATTTGCCCATTGGACCCTGTCCATCATGGCCTCCTAATCATCCCCATATATATATATATATATATATATATATATATATATATATATATATATATATATATATATATATATATATATATATATATATATATATATATATATATATATACACGATTGGCATCATCCCTCAGTCTCCTCTCCACCAATCAGCTGGTGTGTGGTGGGCGTACTGGCGCAAAATGGCTGCCGTCGCATCATCCAGGTGGAGCTGCACATTGGTGGTGGTTGAGGAGATTCCCCCCTTCTATGTAAAGCGCTTTGAGTGCCTTGAAAAGCGCTATATAAATGTAACTTATTATTATTATTATTAAAACATGAGAGTGGCTGTAAGCAGCTGCTCTCAGACAATAGCGGATCTGTGTGAAGATGCAGGAATGTGTCGCTCCGTTCGGTCTCATGTCCACATAATCCTGATGATTATCAGATCTCAAGCGTGGTCGAAAGGAAATAGCCTAATGGATGTTGTTAACCATGATTCAAAACGGAAAGCAATTTAGCTGTTCGAGCACTAACACACGACCACTGCAACTTTTTCTCTCTGCACGATTCTGGATGCTTTGAGAATCACTATTTTTTTTGTTTAAAATAGAGATCAGGATTCTCCCATGATTCTCAACAGACCACTAAACAAAATAACATGCAATTTACTAGAGTTTCTGACAAAACTGTCTATTTAAAAAAAAGTTTGAATTTATTTTTACTCACTCATAAAGACTTGGTTTCATTACTGGATGAATCAGTGTTTTCGAATGAATCTCTTGAGTGAATGATTCAATGACTCACTCATAAAGACTTCACATGTTTCATTACTGGATGAATCAGCGTTTTTGAACTAATCTCTTGAATGAATGATTCAATGACTCACTCGTAAAGACTTCACTTGTTTCATTACTGGATGAATCAGCGTTTTTGAATGAATCTCTTGAGTGAATGATTCAATGACTCACTCATAAAGACTTCACTCGTTTCATTACTGGATGAATTTGCGTTTTTGAACAAATCTCTTGAATGAATGATTCAATGACTCACTCGTAAAGACTTCACTTGTTTCCTTACTGGATGAATCAGCGTTTTTGAATGAATCTCTTGAGTGAATGATTCAATGACTCACTCATAAAGACTTCACTGGTTTCATTACTGGATGAATCAGTGTTTTTGAACAAATCTCTTGAATGAATGATTCAATGACTCACTCATAAAGACTTCACTCGTTTCATTACTGGATGAATCAGTGTTTTTGAACAAATCTCTTGAATGAATGATTCAATGACTCACTCATAAAGACTTCACTCGTTTCATTACTGGATGAATCAGTGTTTTTGAACAAATCTCTTGAATGAATGATTCAATGACTCACTCATAAAGACTTCACTGGTTTCATTACTGGATGAATCAGTGTTTTTGGATGAATCTCTTGAATGAATGATTCAATGACTCACTCATAAAGACTTCACTTGTTTCATTACTGGATGAATCAGTATTTTTGGATGAATCTCTTGAATGAATGATTCAATGACTCACTCATAAAGACTTCACTTGTTTCATTACTGGATGAATCAGCGTTTTTGAACAAATCTCTTGAATGAATGATTCAATGACAAAAACAAGTCTCTTGTCGCCACCTACTGGTGTACCAACGTATTTGACACAATCTTTATTTGAGGCGTCGTTACTTTCAAAAGGTGTTTGTAGACGTCAGTGTTTATATCTGAACTATAAACTTTTATCCCAGTGATAATGTGAATTACGCCACATGACCGAGAGAACTGTGTAATCAGTGCATCATCATGTGTTGTGTTGTGTTTTTCCACCAGACTGAAACCTTTGGACATCGAGTTTATGAAGCGTTTGCATGAGAAAGTCAACATCATCCCACTGATAGCCAAAGCAGATACCTTGACCCCGGAAGAGTGCCAACAGTTCAAGAAACAGGTCAGTGCTGTCCGATTAAGAGAAGTGTGTGTGTCTCGAGTGTTCTGCCATCTGTCAGAGTATTATCTCTGCAGGGAGCACGGCATTACCGCCCAGACAGGAAAGATTCGAGCACATGCACAAATAAATAAACAGAGGATGTTCCTCAGCGCTCAACAATCGCTCTCTGTGATCCTCTGTGACCTTTATTTATGTTTCTCTAGATTATGCGAGAAATCCTGGAGCACAAGATCAAAATCTACGAGTTTCCAGAGACGGATGATGAGGAAGAAAACAAGATTGTGAAGAAGATCAAAGTAAGAGCAAGCTTTTCACTCGCATTTGAGACTTGTGTGTGAAGTGTTCATGCATTTAGTGAATACATTTAAGGTCTTAGATATTTAAAACGCTATAATAAAAGTCTTAAATACCATTTGAGAGACTCACAAATACAGTTTAATGTGATTATTGGTGATGATTTCATGTTGGTCTATGCCAATATGATCCACTGTTGATGAATTATGACCGTGTTTGTATTGTAATATGTTTCAGATGGTAAGATGTGCATAATTGAGCTCCCTCATATGAGAGAATGAGCAGTAAAGACATTTCAAAATAAGAGTCCTGATGTATTTTGGGCTTGTTTATAATTAAAAGTCCAATATATTTGGTTCTGGTTATTTTTGTTACAAAATAAACTTAATCTGGCATTTAATTCAAATTTTAGAATATAAATAATTTCTATAATTATTATTATATAAATACAGTTTGAAATAGAAATGTTGAAAGTGTTTTTATTCAAATTAAATCATTTTTCTTGTGAACTAAAATATTTATTATTTAACCTTCATTGTGCCGCTAAAATGTTTGTGCTGTGCTTTTTTCTGTTATTTTTAGTTAATTTATTTGGCATTTAATCCAGTGTTTAGAATATACACCAATCAGGCATAACATTATGACCAGGTGAAGTGAATAACACTCATTATCTCTTCATCTCTTGTTAGTGGGTGGGTTATATTAGGCTGGCAGCAAGTGAACATTTTGTCCTCAGAGTTGATGTGTCAGAAGCAGGAGAAATGGGCAAGCTTAAGGATTTGAGCGAGTTTGACAAGGGCCAGATTGAGACGGCTAGACGACTGGGTCAGAGCATCTCCAGAACTGCAGCTCTTGTGGGGTGTTCCCGGTCTGCACTGGTCAGTCTCTATCAGAAGTGCTCCAAGGAAGGACCAGTGGAGAACCGGCCACAGGGTCATGGGCGGCCGAGGCTCATTGATGCACGTGGGGAGCGAAGGCTGGCCCGTGTGGTCCGATCAAACAGACGAGCTACTGGAGCTCAAACTGCTCAAGAAGTTAATGCTGGTTCTGATAGAAAGGTGTCAGAATACACAGTTTGTTGCGTATGGGGCTGCTCACAGGACTTAACGGATCTGCTGCTAACATCTTGGGACCAACACAATATTAGGAAGGTGGTCGTAATGTTATGCCTCATCGGTGTATATCGTTCCATAAATATTTTAAATGTCACTTTTTATTTAAAAAGAAATGTTTAACATTGCATTCCTAAAGTTCTTTATGCGCTAATTTTTTCAAATTAAAAGCACGTTAAAAAATAAAAATACTTTTTCCACATTTCTTAGTTTAATTAAATGTGCTAGAGGAGGAGTCTTGTGTTGTACTTTGTATATCAAACGCTTATTTCAAAAGTAAAAGTAAGAAATGTTCAGTTTGATCTAAATGCAGTTCATATAACAGAATGAAGTCTCTCCTCTGAATCTGAGGCGGTGGACGGTACATGAAGCTGCTCATTGAAAGGCTGTTGCTTTAGCAGATGGATTCCTTGTGCACAGCCATCCATGAGTCTCTCTCTCTCTCTCTCTCTCGCTCTCTCTCAAGGATCGGTTGCCCCTGGCTGTGGTCGGAAGCAACACTATCATCGAGGCAAACGGCAAGAAGGTCAGAGGAAGGCAGTACCCGTGGGGAGTGGCAGAAGGTAGTTGCACTTCCACAGCTTTTAGAGTTACAGTTCTGCTAATTATCATATTAGGACAGGGTTTCCACAGGTCTTAAAATGTCTGACCTTCCACAATTTAAGGCCTTAAAATGTCTTAAATTGCATCAGAAAGTCTTAAATTCAATATGGCATTAAATTAGCGCCCTATGATTTCTGTGATGCAGGAAATGTGGACAGAATCAATTCATAGAAATGGGATTTGCTGTATAATGCAGATCAAACTGTGTATGATTAAAGCAGAAGTAGTTCAGTCTCTTAAAGGGCCAGCTCACCCATTAATGACAATCCTGTGGTCATTTCCTCGCCCTCATGTCAGACTTTCCTTCATCATGTAAAGCCATCGAATCTCTTCAGAACATCTGGAATAATCCGCTGGATCCGTACGGATCAGTTTCTCTTTATGAACTTTCTGAAGTTGCTTAGACTGTCAATGGAGGACAGAAATCTTTCCATTTCATTACAAATCTCTTCATTTGTGTTCAGAAGATGAACGAGAGTCGTCACATTTAATCTGACCATTAAAGCAGAGTCCAGAAGAATACAACACAATAAACCAGAAAACACACAGATTTCATAGAGACATGAAGTTAATTGAATGCACTGCAAACATTGATTTTTGTTTTCCAGTATAAATATCTAAACATCCTTAAATCAAGACTCATTTAATGAGATGAAGAAATGAAGTCTTGTTTTCTGAGAAATTGAACAAAATGAAGTGAATTTATGCTTTAAACAAGAACAAATATCTGTCATTGGGTATGAAAATGACTCGTATTTGAGTTTTGATTTTTATGAACACATTGGCAGATATTTGTGCTTGTTTTAATCATAAAATCACTTTCACAAGATTTCAAGGTTTTTTGTCAAATTAATCCAAAATATGTGTTGGAAATTGTATTGTCAAACTTTGAAATGTCACTAACACTCATTGTGTGCTTAGACGTTCACATTTCGAGAGCAATTTATTCCTTACATTTTCTGTAATTGGTCTTAAATCAACCTTCATAAACCCTGTAGAGTGATTAGTGAAGGGTCATGTGACACTGAAGACCGGAGTAATGATGATAAATTCAGCTTTGATCACAGGAATAAATGACACTTTACTATATATTCACATAGAGAACGGATGATTTTAATCGTAAAATTTTTACTGTATTTTTGATCAAATAAAAAATCGTACTGACCCTGAGATTTTGAACGCTAGTGTTGTTTTTCCAGGATATGATTAAATGCTGGAATTGCTTTATTTGTCATCAAATATAAATGTCATTTGAATAATATCTTGATTCTGGTTTGTTTCTGCACAGTTGAGAACGGAGACCACTGTGATTTCACACTTGTGAGGAACATGCTCATCAGGTAAAAACAGCGACAGCTTTTGGAGAGTGACTCCACATTAGCACAGTAACAAATGCAATGCTTGTGAAGTGTGTGTGCCATTTTTCTTCAACATAAATGCCCATTTGGTTTGATATTCAATGCAGGGCTTGACATTAACGCTTGTCCGGGACAAGTTGATTTTTTGAAAGGGCAAGTGAAAGAATTTTACTTGCCCGACCGGGACAAGTATCCTGATTAAAACGTCAATAACAAAAAATAACTAGGGAATCACCAAAATGCAAGAATGATTCTGCATTCATTACTGTAAGTGGCGATCGATAGTCGATAATATATAATGTATAACGTACTGACGGTAACAAGGTTGTGCTGTTGAGGCTCGCGCAGCCTCTCGAGACCGGAGTAATGAAAACAAATGTGCGCCGCTCACACAGAGAAACTCAGTTAACACACTTACAAATTGTGTAGTTTTTACATTTATAACAAATGATAGCCTACAGTTAAGCAACATCACACAACCAAGAGTGCTGGTTTCCTGAATACCATCACATGACACTGATTTCATATGACAGTTCCTTAAACAATTCATTTACATTAAGTTACTTATATTTTAGATGCAATATTGAGTGTTTTTGTTCGATTTCAGCAGCGAAAATAGTTCCAAACAAAGATCACAGCAGAACCATAACGCCTCTCACAGTGTGTTAGTGAATGATTCAGCGTTTGAATGAATCGGTTGAATCAAAGATTCAATGACCTATTCGTAAACGACTGCCTCATTCCTGAACGAATCGTTTCACTGAATCAACTCAATGACTCGCTCATTCAGACGGTCACCTGCTGCCACCTACTGGCGGTTTAGTTTCATCTTTCCAACATTTCTTATTTGTATTTGTAAAATTTTTACAACAATCTCATAACATTATTTAATGCAGTTGTAATTTTCCAGTGTAAATTATTTAATTTGACTGGCCTATAGTGTCTTATTCTAATTTAATTTCTAGATCAAATTTAAAAATGTAAAATGAAAGCTGAAGCATAGCCTATATTTAATAAGATTATGGGAAAAAATGCCCTTTATAAAAAGGTAAAAATATCACACATATGCAGATTTAAATATGTCAAAGCTGATTGAACACTGGTCAGAATATTGCTTCAGAATAAATTATATTTAAAACAAAAAAAAAACATTTCCGGAAAAGCAAATGTTTTACTCGGACAAGTGAATGACAGATTTACTCGTCTGAAGGACAAGCACGTGAACAGGCTTAATGTCGAGCCCTGTAATGTCTAATGCAATGACATGCACACTTTAAACATGGCCGTGCTGTCTGTATACTTTATTCATTGTATAAAAAATTTTACCTGTTTTCAAGCATGAGGTGTTTTGCAATAACCGTGTGTGTTGTGTCAGAACCCACATGCAGGACCTCAAGGACGTAACGAATAACGTCCACTATGAGAACTACAGGAGCAGGAAGCTCGCGGCCGTTACCTGTAACGGAATCGACAACAACAAAACCAAAGGCCAGCTCACCAAGTAAGTTATATCACTTATAATTAAACAATTCTCAACATCCGAAAACACACCTCGTGTGAAATAATGCGGTTTGAGTCCAGACGTTTATATACCATAAGTGTGGGCGGAAATGCTTGGAATAACCTAAGAGATGGCAGATAGCGTCTATTATATGTGTGGCTACAATTCAGACACTTGCTTAACTATTAGCGATGGTTTAATGAAAAAACAGCACTCTTAAAGTCGACTACAGGCTCACGATCATGTCAGACATTTGCTTATGATTTACTGCTGATGAATTATGACCGTGTTTACTTTATGGTGTTTGTACTGAAAGGTTTTATTGTAGTAATGCTGCGTTCCAGGCAGGTTTTAAAGCCCGTAAGTTACGACTTCAAACCACGACTTTGTAGTGTTCCAGGCAAAGTCACGTCAAACTGCCTGAGTGCAAGGAATTGTGGGAGCTCGATGTAAACAAAGCATGGCGGACCATACAGGGCTTTTACAATCATTTATATCGCCAAAGGTGTTTACTCCTTGCTTATTTGAGGGAAACAGAGGAGAAAAATTATTACTGTAAAACTGTTACACCTTTTATTTTACGTTATTTGTTTATTTGGAAATGTATTTGGTGTTCATTTATTCTTGCACTCAATGACCTGAAAACTAGCTAACGCTAGAAAAGCTGCTGATAATGCATAACATTTTCGGATAAATAACGTAAGAGCGACTTTCATAAACGCCGCATCCGTAGGGGCTGCCATTGTTGTTTCGCGAGGTATGTGACGTCAGAGCGTAACTGGGAGTACATCGATCTAGTGCGAGTTCACGGGTGGGAAGTCACGTTCCAGTGCACTTTCACAGGTAGACGGTTGGTAAAACACGGGTTACGGGTTGCCTGGAACGCAGCATAAGCTCCCTCATATGAATGAGCAGTAAAGACATTTCAAAATAAGAGTCCCGGTGTATTTAATTAAAAGTCCTGCATATTTTGTTCTGGTTATTTTTGTTACAAAATAAACTTTTATCTGGTATTAAATTTAATGTTTAGAATAATATATATATATATATATATATATATATATATATATAATTCTTAAATACAGTTTTTAAATGTAAAGAAATTCTTTTTTTAGTAAAGTTTTGTGTTCCTAAATTTTTCCAATTATAATTTTTAAGCCTTGGCCCTGCCCAATATAACCCTATTAAAAAAATAAAAACACATTATCTGGGCTTGACGCTTACTTTTTTCTCGACGTGCACCTGTGCTCTGAAGTTGCAGTGGTAATTTCGTTGACTAATAATTTTCGTCATAATTTTCGTCAATGACCTTTTTTCTCTGACGAAAACGAGACGATAACTAAATAAAAACTAGTGATGGATGACAAAAACTATGACGAAAATCAACTGTCATTTTCGTCAACAAATAAAAACGAGAGGAGAATGTTAGGGAGGGCCGATTAGGGAAGAGATCCAGTCAGAACTGATGTGCTGTGTAATGGATGCGCACATTTGAGTTGAGCTGATCACACATCCCCAATCCAGCGCTCCAGAGCGGCTCAATCAATAACACACATTTATGCCAGGCCATTGTTTATGAACTAATGCTGATGAATAATGACAGTTTTTACTTTACGATGTTTATATAGTAATATGTTTTAGACGGTTGTAATGACGCATATTTATCTCCCTCATCTGAACTTGAAGCATTCTGCAACTGCAATAGAGGCGCATACATTTCAAAATAAGAGTCTAGATGTATTTCCTGCTTGTTTATAATTAAAAGTCACGCATTTTATATTCGTTTTTGCTTGCGCAGTAAACTGTATTTAATTTCATTCCCATTTAATTCATAGTCAGGAGGAAAGACCAGTATTTGACACATATTCAATAAAGTATTAGGGTTATAATAGTTCACTAAAACCATTTAAAAGTGCATTTAGAAACTTATATATATATATATACATACGTACATACACAGTGAGGAAAATAAGTATTTGAACACCCTGCTATTTTGCAAGTTCTCCCACTTGGAAATCATGGAGGGTCTGAAATTGTCATCGTAGGTGCATGTCCACTGTGAGAGACATAATCTAAAAAATAAAATCCAGAAATCACAATATATGATTTTTGAACTATTTATTTGTATGATACAGCTGCAAATAAGTATTTGAACACCTGTCTATCAGCTAGAATTCTGACCCTCAAAGACCTGTTAGTCTGCCTTTAAAATGTCCACCTCCACTCCATTTATTATCCTAAATTAGATGCACCTGTTTGAGGTCGTTAGCTGCATAAAGACACCTGTCCACCCCACCCCAATCAGTAAGAATCCAACTACTAACATGGCCAAGACCAAAGAGCTGTCCAAAGACACTAGAGACAAAATTGTACACCTCCACAAGGCTGGAAAGGGCTCCGGGGAAATTGCCAAGCAGCTTGGTGAAAAAAGCTCCACTGTTGGAGCAATCATTAGAAAATGGAAGAAGCTAAACATGACTGTCAATCTCCCTCGGACTGGGGCTCCATGCAAGATCTCACCTCGTGGGGTCTCAATGATCCTAAGAAAGGTGAGAAATCAGCCCAGAACTACACGGGAGGAGCTGGGCAATGACCTGAAAAGAGCTGGGACCACCGTTTCCAAGGTTACTGTTGGTAATACACTAAGACGTCATGGTTTGAAATCATGCATGGCACGGAAGGTTCCCCTGCTTAAACCAGCACATGTCAAGGCTCGTCTTAAGTTTGCCAATGACCATTTGGATGATCCAGAGGAGTCATGGGAGAAAGTCATGTGGTCAGATGAGACCAAAATAGAACTTTTTGGTCATAATTCCACTAAACGGGGGGGGGGGGGGGGGGGGGTAGCATCATGCTTTGGGGGTGTTTTTCTGCACATGGGACAGGGCGACTGCACTGTATTAAGGAGAGGATGACCGGGGCCATGTATTGCCAGATTTTGGGGAACAACCTCCTTCCCTCAGTTAGAGCATTGAAGATGGGTCGAGGCTGGGTCTTCCAACATGACAATGACCCGAAGCACACAGCCAGGATAACCAAGGAGTGGCTCTGTACGAAGCATATCAAGGTTCTGGCGTGGCCTAGCCAGTCTCCAGACCTAAACCCGATAGAGAATCTTTGGAGGAGCTCAAACTCTGTGTTTCTCAGCGACAGGCCAGAAACCTGACTGATCTAGAGAAGATCTGTGTGGAGGAGTGGGCCAAAATCCCTCCTGCAGTGCAAACCTGCTGAAAAACTACAGGAAACCTTTGACCTCTGTAATCGCAAACAAAGGCTACTGTACCAAATATTAACATTGATTTTCTCAGGTGTTCAAATACTTATTTGCAGCTGTATCATACAAATAAATAGTTAAATCATACATTGTGATTTCTGGATTTTTGTTTTTTAGATTATGTCTCCCACAGTGGACATGCGATGACAATTTCAGACCCTCCATGATTTCTAAGTGGGAGAACTTGCAATATATATATATATATATATAAAAACTTTGCCATACTAGTGTTATTTTAGTATCACTGAGATACTATTATAGTTCTTGTTAATATTTTGAATTCAATTTAATTTTTATATTTTCTGTTTTCATTTTAATTTGTTGAAAATTGTAGTAATTTTGTCATTTTTATTAGTTTTGTTTGTTTTAAAAAAAAGTCTGTATAGTTTTTATTAATTTATTTTACTTTTAGTTTGCTACAAGGTTAATGAAACTAAATAAAAGCCTCTAGACGCACAACAGCGCCACCTTCAGGCTCACATTTATTAATGATGAAGTTTAATAATCACATTAGGCAGTGTCACCATTTATGTTTGTCCATCCCCAAAATATAAGACGCCTTAAAATGATCATTGTTATGATCTAACATTTAAGAAAACAACTGATTTTCTGTGCTCAAATGCATTTTACAGTTCGTACACGTCTATTTTTATTGGCAAATGCTAACCGTATTTCCTTTAATGCTGAACGTTTGTATATCTCTGTCAGTGAGAGGCAAATGCTGTTTGATGGAGACCCTGAGTTTGAGATCAGTTCATTTAAGTGTAAGATTATGTTGCATCATTTCCTGTTGTCACGGTAAACCGCCATACTTGCGTTTGTGGCCGGCCTACTTCTGTTTCTAAAATCAACATGACAACGGGATACTCATCAAAGGCTTTATTTTATTCATCAGAATATTTGATTGGATCGTGAGAATTGCCAATTTGTGTAAAATGTGTAATATATAACGGGTCGATTTTTGAATTCATGTTGACTTTTACTTTCCAGATAGCTTGGAAAATGCCTTTGACTGTGCGTTTGAGACCGCTTCACAGTTTGCTCTGGCCAATAACCACTAATTTAAGAAGCCAAACTCTTAACACAAGCACATATGCATGAGCACATTGACAGGTCTGCGGTCACCCAAAATATCCTCCTGCAGGAAACCACACTGAAAGCGTTATGACCCAGACTGTCTGCTTCTGTTCACACATTGTTCTGCTCTTTAGTGTATGATTTGCAGCATGCTAAGTGTGTGTGTTTTTGTTTTTTAGAGGTGACACGGTTGACGGCATGTAAGTGGTCATTTTCATTTTTTCAAATCCCTGTGTAGTACGGATCCTCTCCTCCTCTGGGAACAGTGTCTGTCGTCATCCCTCCTTTTCCACCCATGTTTCCGGGGAGCTCAGGGGAAGCCGAGCCCTTCCTTGTGTTCCTGATGTCAGATCTGCTCCAGTTCCTCCTGTCTGTGTCATTGATTCACTGATGCATCTTTCTCCAATTACAATGCAACAATTTGCACATTCTGCTCATTTTCATGAATAAGAATTAGCTGCGTTTCCACTGTCGGGCCAGTGCGAGCCAGTGCCCGGTTGCATAAAGCACCTCAAGTTTTTCCCTAAAGTATGAACTTAAGGGGCGATTTCCCCTTACCTAAGAGAATAACTTAAGGGTGTTGCATATAATCTCTTAAACGGTTCTCTTAGGTAAGGGACACATTTAAGTGTTTCACGACAGCGATCCTGGATTCACGTTATAAAAGTCTTTTTGCCATAGATACGCAAAACACTAACACTAATGCTGCCTTCACACCAAACGTGAATAAAGCGTCAAATTCGCGTCTAGTTTGACGCTTTAACTTTGAATGCATTCGCGTATCCAAAGCGAGATGGACGCGCGTCCATTTGAGCTTTTCATAGTGGTTGTGTGCGGCCACGAAATTGAAAAATACTACTGTTATTGTGTCACGAAAGGTAGTTTTAAGAGGATTGTTCAGTCGAGAATAGGGCTGGGTATCGATTCAGATGTTCCAGATCGATTCGATTTCGATTCACAAGCTCTCAATTCGATTCGATTTCGATTCTCGATTCAACTCAATGAATATAGATTTAATACATATACTACATTTATAACAAAGAACAGTGAACATAAGTTTAAAAGTGGGTAATTAATAAAAAGAAATTAAGCCACAAACCTGTATATTAAACTCTTTTATTTTAGGTACACTTGGGTACATTAAAACAGAACCCAGCTTTAATTTTCAAATTCATACAATTATGCTAAATAAAAACAATACAATTTTGATGCAAGATGAAAAATGTATGCTGAAAAAAGCCAGAACAGTCGCATTCCTTGATCAAACAGGATCAGGTTATTTCATTTTTAAGATAAAATAATCATAAAATCTTACAAAATTATCTGTAACATGGATGCTGCAAGCCTATGAACAATGTAGGACAGCTAATACTGGCTTATTGGTGATAGTTCACCCAAAAATAAAACAAATATGTCATCATTTATGCATGTATTCATCATGTATTTCTTCTGCTGAACAAAAAAAAAATTGTTTGCGGAAATAAATATGGAAAAAAATCGATTCGTGGCCTTTGAGAATCGATTTTGAATCGACCACGTTATAAAAAACGATTAATCGAAAAATCTATTTTTTTGCCCAGCCCTAGTCGAGAATGTAGTTGTTTAAAGCTCAAATCTGTGGTTTATTTGTAAAGATAGCGCCTATTTAAAAATGTTATTAGATCCTGGTGATCACCAAGAGCTCGCGCTCATATAACCCGCCTGGAACAGCCTTACCTCGGCTAGTTTTGCTGCTGGTAAACAAGAAATGTTTAAATTCACAATCTATAGCTTCGGTTCTATTATATGAAACATATAAGTTAAAAGACATTAATGACTTGTTATAACGTCAAACAACTTCTTTAATTGTGTTTTTTTCTTTTCTTCATCTCATTCAGAAATGTACGCATGACTGCAAGTGTTCAGTGTCACAGTGGTTGCGATGTGTGATGGTCAAATCGGTATTCTTGCAACAATTTTTCATCGCTAAGATGGTCCAAAGGGTTCTCCCTATCCCTAAAAACTCTTCTTGGCACATAATGATCTTCAGCTGGTTCCATAAATTCAGCCATGTCGTCTTATTTTTGTCCGCGTTACGATTTCCAAACCCTAAGTTATACTGAGGGAAATGACCGTTAAGGGGTTTTACGCAACACTTAACGCTTTTAAAGGGATTACTTAAGTGAAAAAACAGCATTTAAGGGGAATTCTAAGTGTTTATGATGTTTCACTTAAAGAAACCCTTGAGTAACACTTAAGGGTTTTTATTCTGCAACACCCTTTAAGGTTTAAGGGCGAACTTAAGGGAAAATTACACTTAAGGTGCTTTATGCAACCGGGCACAGGGCTTTCCTCGGGCTGGGCTGGGCTAATATCCCCGGACCTGTAGCACCGAGCCCAAAACCACACTAATCCCTTTTCCATCAAGGCCGTTTAAGTGCTAGTTAGGAGCCAGAGCCTAGTTTCAAACCGGTTCTTTGTCTTTCCGCACCCAAAGCACCAGCTCGAACCAGGAGAAGTGGTTCTTAAGTAGCACCAAAACAACTGGTCTAGAAGTAAGCACCGCTTGCGTCAGGGGCTGGGGGCGGAGTCAAGACGAACACAAACTTGTGATCGCATTTTTGAAATAGCAGCTAATGGAGCTAATGGCTTTTGAATCGCTCTTGAGGTACTTTGATGTCATACGTTGATCGCTCTGCGCTGGTGCATCTCGAACAAGCCGTGTGTGTTTGCGTTTCCCGCTGAGAAAGATGAGACGTATACAGTGATGTAAGGCGGCTGTCTAGCAAACCGGTTCTTACTGCGCGTTCACACCAGACGCGACTTGTGTCTATTAGCGCGTAATTGGACGCTTGAACATTTTGAGTTTACTCGCTTCATTCACGCGTAGGCCTGTCGCAATTATCAATATATCGATATATCGCACAATATATGTACATGACCTCAATCATTTTTTGTGATGCAATATATCGCCCATTATGTTTACATGATAATGAATGGCACCAAAATTTTACTCGATTGTGCCGCCATCTTGTATGTTTTCCGTGATGGAGCCGAAAGTGGTTCTCGGGGAGTTCCTTCATGCACAGAGCGGTTATTGACAGGTGAAAAAAATCCGCCATTTGAGGCGTTACAGTGTTTACTTGACCACTACTGACAGTTTGGAAGAATAAGCCCAAATGGACTTGATTTCAAAGCCGCACATATAAATAAGTGTGAAAGCCGTTTCACAAGGGAAAATGTTTATTTACTATTTAATCAAATTTTTTTTCTTTTATTTAGGATAATATATTTTTTACCCTTAATTTCCATGATCTAAAGAATTAAAAGGTTGTCATTTGAAAGTGTGTAGGTCTACTTCCATTATTATGCTGTTATATTAGGATTATATATTCAGTGGCATAAAATAGTCTTAAAATGACAATTAATATCGTTTATCGCAATTATTTCTGGGACGATATATTGCGAAACAAAAAGTAGTTATCGTGACAGGCCTATTTGCGTGTGACATCCACTTCACAATAGACGTGATTTCGATATTTTCAATAGGCCCGCTTTGGACAAAGGTATTCGGCGGGTCAAAAAACCCTGGCCCGATCAAGTCCTGGAAGCGACAGTGGAAAAGCGACTAGCACGCCCGCTTTTGGAAACGTGGCTATTGTGTGGCAAAAATTGAGATGAATCATTTTAATCAAAACCGAATCCTGTTTTCCATCTCGCAGCTTTTCTGCAGCGCTCACTAATTCTGATCCGCACACGCTTTGGCCATTAACAGCTTTCAGGATGTTTGTTTGCTCTTCTCCTCTTTCTCTGCCTGAGCAAGACTGAAGCACAGAGATGTTTCATGGGAGCGATCGGTCACGGGTGTCTCTCTCTCACACACACACACACAGAGAGAGGGCAACGCAACCAGGGCTTTGTTGGTTCACCCTTCCGTCTCTCTTTTGTCTTCTTGAAGATGCACAGGGAACTCTGGGATGTGATTGTTAATTGCATGTGTCCATCCTAGGAGCCCCCTCGCCCAGATGGAGGAGGAGAGAAGGGAGCATGTGACCAAGATGAAGAAGATGGAGATGGAGATGGAGCAGGTGTTTGAGATGAAAGTCAAGGAGAAGATCCAGAAGCTGAAAGATTCAGAGGCAGAGGTACTGACACACATGAACTCCATCCATACATCTAAATGAATTATATCCTGATATTTTTTAATACTATAGTATAAACGCAGTATATTTGCACTCTCGTTTTCTTATTTTATTTATTTCTTTATACTCCTATATTTTGTAGTATATTATATTTTAATAGTATAATATAAACAGTATATTTGCTCTCTGATTTTATTTAATTATTTTTAATTTATTTTTTAATTTTATATTTTTTATACTCCTATTTTTAATACTATAGTATAAACTCAGTATATTTGCTCTCTGATTTGATTTAATTGTTTTTTATTTGAATTTATTTATTTATACTCCTATATTTTTCAATATATTATATTTTAATAGTACAATTTAAACTCAGTATATTTGCTCTCTGATATTTTATTTTTTATTTTATGTAATAGTTTAAAAAAAGTAACTATTTATTTATTTATACTCCTATATTTTGTAGTATATTATATTTTAATAGTATAATATAAACAGTATATTTGCTTTCTGATTTTATTTATTTAATTTAATAGTTTTTTAATTTATTTATTAATTGTATTTATTTCTTTATACTCCTATATTTTTCAATATTGGCAAATTTTAACCGTATATTTGCTCTCTGGTTTTATTTTTTATTTAATTTCTTTTGTATTTTTCTTTATACTCCTATATTTTTCAGTATAGTATATTTTAATAATATAGTATAAACGCGGTATATTTGCTCTGATTTTTTTAAAATTTTATTTCTAATTTATTTCAATTTGTTTAATTTAATTTATTTTTATTGTTATGCATTTTATTTTATAAGGACCCATAGTTTGATCCACATAACCACATTAAATGCAAAATGTTTAATGCAAGACTTAAAATAGTAAGAATATGGATAAAAATAATCAAGTCATGTTTACAGTTTATAGACAACAATTCTCATTTTTATTTAGTTTAAATCGATGTACTAAAATAGCAAATAAAAATGTATTGGGAAAAATTATATATAATATTATAAAATAAATTGAATATATATATAATAAAATAAATATATAATATATAACTAGTATAATAATAGTAATATAATGACTCCTAATAGTTTCTTAATGGTACTGTGTGACACTGTTGCACACTCGAGTTGGAAATGCATCCAAACTCTGCCTCTTGTGCTGACGGCCTGTGTTTCCTGTGATGCGTTTCCTGTGCTGTGCAGCTGCAGCGGCGCCATGAGCAGATGAAGAAGAACCTGGAGGCTCAGCACAAGGAGCTGGAGGAGAGACGGCGTCAGTTCGAGGACGAGAGATCCACCTGGGAGACCCAGCAGCGGATCCTGGAGCAGCAGAAAATGTATGTCATCCCATCACCGCATCACACAGCACTCCTCAGATCCACCACTCCACTCAAACATTGTTTGCTTCCCTCATTACACCTGACCTCACTTCCTCTCTGGCTACCTATATCCATTAAACCCACACTCCACCCGGTGTCTAAACAGTGGAACTACAACAGACATATAAATAAAGCATAATAGACCTTTCTCACAAAAACCGGAAATATGTCATCGTTGCGGAACCGGAGTTCCTGTCAAGCGCCAACACATCAGAAAAGCATACCCGGCCAAGAGAAAATGGATCAGCGAGTCTACACAACTTCACAAATTTGCCAAATAATGACATTAGATGGAAATGAACAATTAGGCCTATTTACATAAGTCTCATATTCCGTCGCTATAAAGAACCTGCGTTACATGACGTCTTCCTTGACCACGATCATATCTTGTTTGTGCGGACATTGGCTACAGTTCAAAATAGTTTAAACATCACGCAGTGTGCACAATTCTATTTTTTAACATACAACATAATACTTTTAATAAAATTATATATGTACTATAATACTATATGTTTACAATATAATACAAAATGTTGATTACCATCACGTTATGTTTTAAAACAAAATAAATTCACAATATGTATGGAGGCATTTTGCAAAAGTGAATTTTATATATATTAAATAAAATATCATACATTTTTTAAATAAAAAATATATACACGACTCACGAGGCAACATCCATTTAAGCATGCGTGTTTATTTTAGTAGTCAGTGAACAGCCTGAGAAACATTTAAATAGATTTCAGTTAATAATGGTTATATACATATACATATATAAATATTAGTTATAAAAAAAAATCTTTTTATATTTCCCCACAGAGGGGCGTCATATGCCGCTTTGCGTTGAAAGGCTTGTAAGTTAGGACATGAGCAGGGAAGTTTGGTCCTTCATCCCGCAGGATAGCCTGAATCCATTTCCGTCAAACTCCACCATCCACAGGGAAGGAATGAGACGACAGATATAGATGCTTTTGGGAATAACAAGAACAGCCCGGTAAGCTACAATCACACTTGCTCGTTGCTTGCGCCATTTGTTTACCTGTATCCCTGCCCGGGGAGGAAGAAGATTACCATGACGATTGCGTATTTCCGGTCGTAAATACAGAAGTTGTGAGAAAGGTCTATGGCTCTTACACCAAATAAAGGAAAGCGGGTTTGAAAAAGAAGTGCACTCATTCCTCTCTGCCGCCCACTACTGATGACCCACTGCAGCGGCACATTCAGCCATTATCAGCTCTCATCAGGGGCCCGTTCTTCGTACCTCGCTAACTCAGTTAGCCGGATTTGGCATGATCTTGGATTGTTTGGTTCTTCGACGCTCATCCTTGACTTGCTGTCATAGCAACAGGTCCCTTAAACCTGCTCGAGCGGCTTATTTCATGTAAACAGGATTAGATCGCATCTTGAGGTGATACTTAAAATCTGTCCCAGCCACTGCTACTTTATTACAAGAGTTCATTACTGAACCAGGGGCAATAATAATCGTTTTAAATAATAATAATATACAAATTTTAAATTGTATATGTATATGAGAATGTGTATAATATTATAATGTTGTGTATAATACTATAGACACAGCCACTTGATTGAGCGATTTATTTGTGATGGAATAATTACTTTATCATTTTATTGGAGGTTTGCACACATGTTGTACAGTTAATCTGAGCCGTGCATTCATTTAAGTGATGACGGATATTATGGGATGGCTTGATGCAGCGCAGGAGATGCAGAGAATTTGATCTTGACCCTTAAGAAACTTTAATACTGTCACGTTACAAATCTGCTTCAAATTGAATTAAAAATTGAATTACAACATTGAAATAAAAATGTAAAGGGTGCACAAATACTGTATAAAATCGTGAATATAAATAATTGGTAATCATGTTAACCCCTGTTAGTGTTCCGACGTCCCGTCCACGGGATATTGGAGTGTTTTTTAGAGGTTAAACTTTTTGACCGAGAAAATTCAAAAAATTAAAAATGACATGTTGCATATCTCTGGAAAGCTGAGATTCTCGTGATTCGAACGATGTAAACCATTTTAGGATACAATCAACACAGCGGGTACAATCTGTGTCTTTGTCAGACCACCAACAGCCAAACAAACAAACATAAACTGGAACAAGGTCACAAGGTATCAATAGCCAAGGAGCGGCTATCAGAGCCATGGTACCTCCCTCTCTTTGATTGACAGTAAATCGATCCATTTGAAATGGATGATGGAAATGACTGGCTTTTCTGATAGCCAATGAATTTCTCTAAAGAAAAATATGCAGCTTCAGTGGGACGAATCATTTGGTCATGCGTGAAGTTCGTGCGCAAAGCACCATAGTGATTTGTGCGCCCTGTGCGTAAAGTTAGCATTGATCTAGATCACGAGTGAAAAGACAACAGGTGGAAATGAGAGGTGAAAATTTGATAGGGTGTTAACATAACACCTAACTAACATAACACCTAACACCTAATTGACAGGGTTTTTTTGTGTAATTTGCCAAGTGGCTTTTTTAATTATATGATGTCATTACGTTGCTGTCTTGACGCCAGCCAATCGCTGCACTGCTGATCATGGTTTCGAGTATCGATGCATCTGCCCTCTTCAGGGAACACAAGAACGCGCAGTGATCTCAGATCATTTAATCCAGATATTTAAATCCAATCCGCAAATTCGTTTGAAGAACCAAATTAGCCAGACATCAGTTATCACGATTAAAAGATCTGGGATCTGTCAAATCATCTCAGATGTATTAAGCGAGGTACGAAGAACGGACCCCTGGATGTCAAATGAATGTTCAGTTTGAGAGCATTTCAGAGTAACACAGATGTTTTGTAATGTTGGTTTTCATAAATGTACACAGTTTTGAGCGGTCATGAGTTACAAGTTCAAAGGAATTTAATTAAATACATTGACGTCAATGGAGTTCATACTGATAATTCTCGTATTATATGTGACCCTGGACCACAAAACCAGTCATAAGGGTAAATGTTTTCAAATTGAGATTTTATATATCATCTGAAATCTGAATAAATAAGCATCATTGATGTGTGGTTTGTTAGTATAGGACAATATTTGGCCGAACTAATGGAAAATCTGGAATCTGAGGGTGCAAAAACATCTAAATATTGAGAAAATCTCCTTTAAAGTTGTCCAAATTACATCCTTAGCAATGCATATTACAACTAATAATACATCTGATATATTTACAAAATATTTTCATGGAACATGATCTTAATATCCTAATGATTTTTGGCATAAAAGAAAAATTTATCATTTTGACTGACATAATGTATTGTTGGCTATTATATACGGCTGCTGTTGAGCTCCAGGGTCACATACAGGTGCTGGTCATAAAACTAGAATATCATCAAAAAGTTGATTTATTTCACTAATTCCATTCAAAAAGTGAAACTTGTATATTATATTCATTCATTACACACAGACTGATATATTTCAAATGTTTATTTCTTTTAATTTTGATGATTATAACTGACAACTAAGGAAAATCCCAAATTCAGTATCTCAGAAAATTAGAATATTATTTAAAGCTACACTGTGTAACTTTTTTAAGTTTATTCTTAGCTAAAAACACTTAGTTCTTTCAAAAATATATGTGCTCATTAATGTATATTTACTTCTTTCCAGTAATAAAGTATTCTCGTAAGTTTATAATATGCCATACGGGTAAGGGGTTGGAATGGGGGTCGCCATGTTGCCCCTCCATCTTGAAAGTACATTAGCCAAAGAGGGACATACCCGTAAATTCAAGCTTCGTCTTTCGCGTTTGAACACTCGATGGCACCGTGTCGAATGTCACCTCAGTCACATCAACTGATCTCTGCTCACGGAGAAAATGATATCGCCTACAATGTAAACTTTGCCTTACACTAGTGATGTCGTACAATATCCAGAATAACGATAGCACTGATAAAAGTTACTTCACTAAGATTAGCTTGCATTCGTCTGGGAACCTGATAGATGATGTTAGCAATGAAATGGTAAATAAATTACGAAAACGTAAAACTATTATTCATTTTACATAGATGTCATAACCTACATGTTAACTGACAAATTAAATAACTGCAAATTATAATAGTTTTCTAAAGTAACCTCATCACTTGAAGGAACACTAATGGACGAGGTGGAACTGGAAGCCATGTTAATCTTGGACTAAATCGGCCACCGTAGGAGTTAAAACCAAATCGGAATCGGGAGGAACAGAAACTAATATTTACTGGATGGTCATATACCTTTTCACCGCTAGATGGGGGAAAATATCACACAGTGTAGCTTTAAGACCAATACAAAGAAAGGATTTTTAGAAATCTTGGCCAACTGAAAAGTATGAGCATGTCCAGCACTCCTCAATATTTAGTTGGGTCTCCTTTTGCCTGAATTACTGCAGCGATGCGGCGTGGCATGAGTCCATCAGTCTGTGGCTCTGCTCAGGTGTTATGAGAGCCCAGGTTGCTCTGATAGTGGCCTTCAGCTCTTCTGCATTGTTGGGTCTGGCATATCACATCTTCCTCTTCACAATACCCCAGAGATTTTCTATTTTCTTTGTGGTATGACCAAACTTGTTTTACCACCTTAAGCCTAGTTTATACTTTCGTCTGGCTCTTCCGCTAACAGCGCGCGCCTCGTTCATTTGGGGACGTGTTTATACTCGATGCACTCGCCGTTGTGCTATTCTTGACTTTGGCTGAATCCGAAATCAATCACTATTCCCTACTTTAATCCACTAATACAGTTCACTTGAAGGAGTGAATGATAACAAGTGAGCGAATTCGGACTCGTTATTGCGGTGCGATGCGGGATTGAATGAGTGCACTCAATAACGTCCACTATGGTTTTGGACACCACTACAAATGGCTGTGCCTTCAAATAGTGCCCTATATAGGGTATAGGGCAGGGGTCCCCAAACTTTTTTCTGTAAGGGCCACATCATTTTTCCTTTCTTTAATGGGGGGCCGGGTCGGTCAAATCACATGGGCCGGAGTGACTACCAGTATTATTGTGGAGATTTTATTATGATTTTAAATCTATTCATCAAACTAAAAATCTAATGTTTAGCATAACATTATAGACACACTTTCAAAAATGTTAATTGCCAGCGTACAGAAGTTATTACACGACCAATAACACAAGGGCAACTTCAGAGCTGTCAAACAGGGTTATGTGTCCTTATCACCCTCAGTTCTGTCCCCTTTTGAAAAATACTGTTCGCTAGAACTGTGTGTGCTTGGTTTGTTACCACAGTTATCTGCGTGCTTCCTCAGCGATAAAGTTCCACATTTGCGGCTATCTTTTCTTCAACTCCTCAGGATCCATCTCGACGACTGCAGTGCAGGCAGATAACAGATAACCGCCGCACGGCCACAAATAAACTAATATGGATTTGAAATTATTTTATCAACTTGAAACACAGGCAAGGCATATTTTTGTAGATGTGTTCCTAAAAATATGCATACTTTTTTTAGGAACACATCTACAATATACATGCATATATTTTTATATATATATTCGTTTGCACCTGACTGTTTAAAACCCGTGTTTAGACCCGTGTTTAGACCCGTGTTTGTCCCTTGTCCGACCCGCACCCGTATCCGACACAGTTAGGATGTTTTTTTCACCCGTTTCAGCAATATTCGCGGATCACCCGTCGGGTACCCGCCCGTGCAGGACTCGTTCAGAGGGCCGGTCCAAATGTGGGGGCGGGCCGTAGTTTGGGGAACCCTGGTATAGGGGGTGATTTCGGATTCAGCCTTTGAAACTACATGGAGAGGTAATGTTAGGGTGCGTTCACACCGGACGTGAATAAACTTCACAACAGACGTGAATTCGCGTCATGGGCGGGGCTTCTGCCAGCGGCTCGTCTCGTTGAGAAATGGCTGACATGGGCTGTGTTCACTTGACGTCTTTTTTGTTAAAATTCTACTGTTAATGTGTGACAACGTAGTTTTAAGACTTTTTCAGGCGATAATGTAGTTGTTTAAAGCTCAAATCTGTGTTTTATTTATAAAAAGAGCACTTATTTGAACATTTGATCTGGCGTTTTCAGAGTTATAATATCCGCCAAAGTTCAGATTTTTCAACTCGCGCCACGTAATTCGGGCCGCCTCATTCGCGCGAATCGCGCCACAGAATGTCTATTCGTGTCTTTGCATCGACTTAACATGTAAATAACTCGCATCATTCGCGTTCGGTGTGAACGCATCAGTGCCTTATGACAAAGCATCTAAACGGTAACCGTTACAAAGAAATAACGGAGACACTGCACCTTAATGTTAAGATATAATTAAGTGTTCGTTGTGATTTTAGACTTGTGTTTATATTTGAGTGTTTTCCATGGTTGTGTTGACATTTCTGCCTTTATAACTGAGGGGATTATAATCAGAGGAAGGTTAAGTTTAAAATAAAAATGTTTGAATGTAAAATATTTTCCTCCTGGTCCTTATTTTAAACGGGTCATAAAACATATAAATAATTATCGATATCGACCGATATGAAACGCTTATATCGTGATAGTTTTCAGCCATATCGCCCAGCCCTACTAATCAGATACAATCTGGTTTTAGTTATGATAAAATATTAGGTTGTAAGCTTGCATTCCACCGGGTCCAAACTGACCCGGGAATGTAAAAGGCGTGTTTTTAAAGCATCTGAAGGGTTAAAGTCAGCCCTGCTGTGAGCGGTGAGGGTGGTAATCCATGGGGTTTATTTTTTATTCAAAAATAACTGTTTAAAACTACACAGTACAGAAAATTCCACCAATCAGTCACGATAATCTAAAAAAAGCCCTTTAGCTCCGCCCACTCCCATGAGCCACTGCAAATGATGCTCTCAAAGTACATCATAACATAAGACTTTTGAATACTTTGCTGAAAGAATGGACACTAATGCAATTCTGTGTTTCCCCCACAGGACTTTGGATAAGAATAAGAAGAAAGGGAAGATCTTTTAAACCGATTTTGATGATGTCCAGGTTCTCATTGGCCAATCCTCCCCGACCTGACCTCTGCGTCGGAGCTGTTCGTGGACCTTCATGAACGCCAAGCCAAACCCATACCGATCTAAAACATTCACTTACCAGCTGCAGAAACGTCTCTCTTTTACTGAATAACATCAGCCTCTGTAACAGACTGTGGCTGTACTCCATATTCCCCCGTTGAAAATGTGTAACCCTGACGAATCCCGTGTAACGTGGCCAAATTATGCACATCCGGAGGGGACGGGCAAACGTATTATTTGCTCCTTTGGCTTATGATTTAGTTTTTCCAAAGTATAGCGTCTGTCTCGTCAATATCCTTTGACCACCTCCTATAACTTCATTAATGTTATTTCAGTTATTTTTATATATAAATATGTATACGTACACCGAGACAGCTAACGTAATATTTTTTGTATGTTTATTAGAATACTCATGGACGCTCTTTATTACTCCCGAACGAACGGTCTGGTTTCAGCATGTGTGTCTGCTGTACAGTATTTCCACAACCAGTCTCTTCTTATGTTCTCCATCTATGTATTTTTAATTTTATTTTTCATTTGTATTGTACAGTCTCTTAATAAACTTGTGATGATACAGATTGAGGTCTTGTAGATGCATATTTATAACTTGCAGGTCTACTAAAAATACCTATAATCTATTTTTTTGTACAATTTATCATGTTTACAGGGGCAGTTGTTACACTTTTGACACAATATCTCAATCTCACACCTCAAAGATTACATTAATACTTTAAAATCAAGGTACATTAACGGTTTGTTTATTATTTAAACATTTTAAATCGTTAATACATCAATTCTTCTTCCAAAATGTGTTTTTATCTTACCCTAATTCACTATGGGACGCATATTTTCAGTGTTTATATTTTAGACCTGTAGGGGAGGTTTTCGCGGGAAATTGCGTGCTCGTCATATCCTTAAATAGAGTAAAGTTGCTCTGGCTGCTGTGCCGCGTGTTGGAGTAGCGTCACAACGAGTGAGAAAGGTTGACATGGAACCGCTAAATCTCCAACCTCCGGAGAATCGGCCATTTTAAACCCGTCGGCGCGACCGCCATCTTGCAACGGTCAGCGTGTGGAACGGTAAGAATCAATGATGCCACAACATTGCGCAGCTTCTGGTTGTGAAACAGACGAGATTTAAATCCCAAAAGAAATGGGATAACCTTTCACGTGTGAGAATGTGTTTACACAACTACTCTTTTGCGTTACTAATATGGTACTTACAGTAACTTTACTTTTACTATGGTAACTTTTCTATTGTTGTATTAGCTGACGCCTTTGTCTTGTATTGTGTTGGTTTAGCAAAATCATCTACCGAGGAAATCTTTATATATATAAAACTCTGCATAAGAGATTTTGACCTCAGGATTCTCCTGTCTAAATTTCAGGTGCAGTTGCTTCATTGTTTCAGTCAGGAAGCGCTTTTGCATCTTTTTCATGTTCTTCGTAATCGTCTCTTTTTTTCCTGTTGTTGCCCTACTGTTGTCATCACGTTCTATAAAATGTGCAATCTTTTCCTGCAGATCTTGGTTAACTTTGTTTTTTTGGGTTTTGCGAGTGTATATCAGTTTGTTGGTTCTTGTCATGTTTGTCCTCATAAGCTTTAGAGAGAACCCAAACTCTTTTTTTGCCATGGTGACCAGGCCATATTTTTTGAGGATCTTACCAGCCACAATTTTTGAGATTATTTGCCGTGTTTTGCGATTTTCAACCTTCTTCCTAATTTCCGAAATGATTGTGTTATGAAACAATAGCGTTCTCTTCAGTTGTGTTGTGCTTTGGTTTATCTGTTTCTTAGTTCTCCGTTTAGGAGATTCAATTAGCTCCATTTTTCTCATAAGTCGATCAGACCTCTTCTTATATTTTTCTGCTTTTCTAAGGGCATGGGCAAGCTTTTCTTTCATTTCATCAAGGTCTCTGTAAGCCTGTGCCCTTCCCTTTGCAACATTTTTTCTCCCTCTTCGTCTTTGAGGAGTTCTCTCTGGCCCACTCGGCTGACGTGGTTCAGGGACGTAATCAGCGTCTGGTGATTGCGGTGGTGTTGCCCCTGCTATGAAACTCTCAGCTGCTGAGACAATTTTATGTTTCTTGCGTCTGCGTTGTTGTACAGTTCGCCACTGTCTTCTGATTTTTTTTTGGTCGCTTACTGACATTTCTTTGACAGACTTAATAAGTCCTTGCTGTTTTTTCTTTTCATATCTTTCTCTGTCTTTCCTTAGGAACTCAGCATATTTAATTGGATCAGATTTTAGTCTTTCCCTGAATAGTCTAGACTTCTCTGCTGATGTTTTGGGTGTCATCTTAAAGAACAACAGAGAGACCATGTCAAATTTGTTGTAAACAATAAAATATCTCAATTTAAAACAATCTCTATGACATTATATGTAAAGTTTATGTGTTTACACTATATTTTTAGTACTACAGGCAAACTACTTTGCTTTTAAGCACAGACAATGTCCTTGCCAAGCCAACCTGTCTTTTTCACTTCCATGGAGACAGATGTGGAAAAGACGGTTGTGGAAATGACATTTTCCCCCTTTCCCTCCAATATCTCATGTTTGACTAGCCTCTTAGTGTTAGTTTTAGAGTTAGCATTAAATCATCTCAAATATCACCTATTGAAATTGTAAAAATCCAGAAAAGTTTCCGTCAGAATGAATTATGAGTGGTTCAGAAATGACATACAATAAACATACTCGCAGTATTTCTCATATTTACCTTGATATATCTCCAATTTATTAACCTCTGCTGGGACCCTTCTGTCATTCACCCATGTGGTTTTCTCTGGAGTGTCTGTTACTATGGTTACCGAGTATACAAATCTAGAACACTGAGCCTGGGATTGCATTTAATGCAGAGGTGTGGAAATGACAGTGAACCCAAGGGACAAGTGTTCAACATGTTTAAAATATATCAAAATGAAAAAAAATATTAGATTTGAATGAATTGAGTTATAATGCATAGTTTCTGTTTGAATTTAAAATTATAGTAGTATTAGATTTGAAGTGAGATAAGGTTGAAGACCCAAAGTCTGGCCTAGGGACAGAGGCAAAATAGTAAAAAACGCATATAAAATGCCTCCTATTTTATATAAAACAACAGAATTGAACAATGCTTTTTTTAATATAGGTTCCCCTACACATGTAGTAAGTGTGAAAAAAAAAAAAAAAAGTGGAAATGTTTTTTAGTTTTTTTAATATCTGTCAAGGACAGAAAAAGTACCATAGTTGGAGAATCACCCATATATATATATATATATATATATATTGCTCTCGAATGTTCGCGGCCGGCATTGACCGTTCCAATATGGCGGACGGCGCGCGCTGTGAGGCATTTATATTGTGTGTAAATATGGGGTGATTTCAGGCTGATTGGGACACTTTTTGCTATTGAGATTACTTGTAATGCCACCCAAATCACAATCAACCTAAATTCACCATATCTATGAGTATTATAATCGTTATCATAGAGCCGCGGCACAACCAAAACAATATTCTTCCGCAAAATGCGTGCAGTTTGGGTTTTTTACCCGCTAGAGGGCCACATATTATCTTTAATATTGTTTATAATCATATTCAGATCATATGTTTTGTTTATTTGGATCCCCATTAGTCACTAGATAGTCCATGATCTTACTAATATTTGTCTTTCATTTTAATAGTCTTTACCTTTATATGCTAATACAATTGAATTGATCTACTCTCAGGAATAATTTCTGCGTAAAGCAAAATACATTATAATAGTTATAAATTAATTAAATGTTTACTAAAATGTATTGATCTTTATTTTGGGTTTTATTTTTATAGTTTTATTAATATTTTGGATTGGCTTTTATTTGTATATTTTTAGGTTTCATTTTTAAATATTGCTGTTTAAATATTAGGTTTAAATTATTATTATTTCAGTTTAATTTAATACTTTTAGTTCTTCAACTTATTTCAGTATGTATGTATGTATGTATATATATATATATATATGTGTGTGTGTGTGTGTGTGTGTGTGTGTGTGTGTGTATATATGTGTGTGTCAGTGAAGTGCACAGAATCATGGGAGTGTATCCTTGGACTGCATGTATGGTTGCTCTTCAGCACTAGATGGCGACACATTATTCATCTAATTTTATTTTAGATGTTGGGCCAGAAGTGTTCAGAAAAGTCACAGTGCTTGCCTTTTTCCTAGAAGAATAAAAATAACAAAATAAGCATCAGAATCTGCTGTGTGAAGGTGACAGACAATAGAGAAACTCTTGGACCAGAGACAGGAAATACGTCATGCACTTGAAAGTGGTCAAGTGTGTTATTCGGACGATTCTGCGTTTGACCGGATTGATTAAGTCTCATTATTTGACCGCTCATGATTTGATTTCTGTCTGCACGTCAGGGTTATCAATATAAACTAAAACTATATTCAAAACATGTCTGCTCTTTGAAAAAAAGCTGAAATAAAAGAACGTATACATTTTAGTTGAAAAGCCTAAGCTAATCGAAAATTAGAAATGTTGCCTTGGTAATAAAGGTTAAAACACTACAATTATTAACAGGAAATAAATAACTAAAACTTAAATAATAATGAAAAAAAAATGCCATGTTTTATTGACAAATGTAACATTTTGTCCGATAATCCTTAATATTTGAACACCGATATATTGGCCGATAAATCTAAATACAAATTTTGATACAATTTTTGAGAGCCTGATTACAAAAACAAAAGTCTCAGCATTAAAGTCATGTCCTAATTATGATGTTTTCATTATTCGTAATTTTATATAACCGATATGACTGCACATGTTGCGTCTTTACGCAATTTAAAGTCATCATGGTGAACAGTGTGCATCTGAAGTGTCTCATATATTTATCAGTTTTAATATATCGGATATATTTTCTTATCTGACCGATAGTGATAACATTAAACGGATAGTTCACCCAAAAACGAAATGTTAATGTTGATCTGCTGGGCATCAGAGATGTAGGTGTGTTTGTTTCTTCAGTCGAACACAAATGAAGATTTTTAACAGTGTGATAGTCGTATAATGATGTCAATGGGGATATTTTAGAGTATGAGAGCAATGAGAGTAAAAACACAGACATATGAATCCTTATTAAACCCTGCGGCTCGTGGCGACACATTGATGTCTAAAGACACGAAACCATCGCTTTCTGCGAGAAACCCAACAGTATTTGTGTTATTTTTTTACCTCTTATCAGATGAACGTCATCTAGTAATCCCAGCGCCATAACTTCCGGCGAATAAGGTCAAAATACTGGCGCGATCATAGATATATAAACGTAGATGCAGCGGCGTAGCAAGTCAGTCCCCGGGCCCATATGCTAAATGAATTGTACTTGAGTTCTCTGAGCTCCTGAGAGCGGCCCATTCTCTCACTGATGTGTGTAGAAGCGTCTGCAGGTCTAGAGCTTGAGTTCTCTGAGCTCCTGAGAGCGGCTCATTCTCTCACTGATGTGTGTAGAAGCGTCTGCAGGTCTAGAGCTTGAGTTCTCTGAGCTCCTGAGAGCGGCCCATTCTCTCACTGATGTGTGTAGAAGCGTCTGCAGGTCTAGAGCTTGAGTTCTCTGAGCTCCTGAGAGCGGCTCATTCTCTCACTGATGTGTGTAGAAGCGTCTGCAGGACTAGAGCTTGAGTTCTCTGAGCTCCTGAGAGCGGTCCATTCTCTCACTGATGTGTGTAGAAGCGTCTGCAGGACTAGAGCTTGAGTTCTCTGAGCTCCTGAGAGCGGTCCATTCTCTCACTGATGTGTGTAGAAGCGTCTGCAGGACTAGAGCTTGAGTTCTCTGAGCTCCTGAGAGCGGCCCATTCTCTCACTGATGTGTGTAGAAGCGTCTGCAGGTCTAGAGCTTGAGTTCTCTGAGCTCCTGAGAGCGGCCCATTCTCTCACTGATGTGTGTAGAAGCGTCTGCAGGACTAGAGCTTGAGTTCTCTGAGCTCCTGAGAGCGGTCCATTCTCTCACTGATGTGTGTAGAAGCGTCTGCAGGACTAGAGCTTGAGTTCTCTGAGCTCCTGAGAGCGGTCCATTCTCTCACTGATGTGTGTAGAAGCGTCTGCAGGTCTAGAGCTTGAGTTCTCTGAGCTCCTGAGAGCGGCTCATTCTCTCACTGATGTGTGTAGAAGCGTCTGCAGGACTAGAGCTTGAGTTCTCTGAGCTCCTGAGAGCGGTCCATTCTCTCACTGATGTGTGTAGAAGCGTCTGCAGGTCTAGAGCTTGAGTTCTCTGAGCTCCTGAGAGCGGCTCATTCTCTCACTGATGTGTGTAGAAGCGTCTGCAGGCCTAGAGCTTGAGTTCTCTGAGCTCCTGAGAGCGGTCCATTCTCTCACTGATGTGTGTAGAAGCGTCTGCAGGCCTAGAGCTTGAGTTCTCTGAGCTCCTGAGAGCGGCCCATTCTCTCACTGATGTGTGTAGAAGCGTCTGCAGGCCTAGAGCTTGAGTTCTCTGAGCTCCTGAGAGCGGTCCATTCTCTCACTGATGTGTGTAGAAGCGTCTGCAGGCCTAGAGCTTGAGTTCTCTGAGCTCCTGAGAGCGGCCCATTCTCTCACTGATGTGTGTAGAAGCGTCTGCAGGCCTAGAGCTTGAGTTCTCTGAGCTCCTGAGAGCGGCCCATTCTCTCACTGATGTGTGTAGAAGCGTCTGCAGGTCTAGAGCTTGAGTTCTCTGAGTTCCTGAGAGCGGCCCATTCTCTCACTGATGTGTGTAGAAGCGTCTGCAGGTCTAGAGCTTGAGTTCTCTGAGTTCCTGAGAGCGGCCCATTCTCTCACTGATGTGTGTAGAAGCGTCTGCAGGTCTAGAGCTTGAGTTCTCTGAGCTCCTGAGAGCGGCCCATTCTCTCACTGATGTGTGTAGAAGCGTCTGCAGGTCTAGAGCTTGAGTTCTCTGAGTTCCTGAGAGCGGCCCATTCTCTCACTGATGTGTGTAGAAGCGTCTGCAGGTCTAGAGCTTGAGTTCTCTGAGCTCCTGAGAGCGGCCCATTCTCTCACTGATGTGTGTAGAAGCGTCTGCAGGCCTAGAGCTTGAGTTCTCTGAGTTCCTGAGAGCGGTCCATTCTCTCACTGATGTGTGTAGAAGCGTCTGCAGGTCTAGAGCTTGAGTTCTCTGAGCTCCTGCGAGCGGCTCATTCTCTCACTGATGTGTGTAGAAGCGTCTGCAGGACTAGAGCTTGAGTTCTCTGAGCTCCTGAGAGCGGCCCATTCTCTCACTGATGTGTGTAGAAGCGTCTGCAGGTCTAGAGCTTGAGTTCTCTGAGCTCCTGAGAGCGGCCCATTCTCTCACTGATGTGTGTAGAAGCGTCTACAGGTCTAGAGCTTGAGTTCTCTGAGCTCCTGAGAGCGGCCCATTCTCTCACTGATGTGTGTAGAAGCGTCTGCAGGTCTAGAGCTTGAGTTCTCTGAGCTCCTGAGAGCGGCTCATTCTCTCACTGATGTGTGTAGAAGCGTCTGCAGGTCTAGAGCTTGAGTTCTCTGAGCTCCTGAGAGCGGCCCATTCTCTCACTGATGTGTGTAGAAGCGTCTGCAGGCCTAGAGCTTGAGTTCTCTGAGCTCCTGAGAGCGGCTCATTCTCTCACTGATGTGTGTAGAAGCGTCTGCAGGTCTAGAGCTTGAGTTCTCTGAGTTCCTGAGAGCGGCCCATTCTCTCACTGATGTGTGTAGAAGCGTCTGCAGGTCTAGAGCTTGAGTTCTCTGAGCTCCTGAGAGCGGCCCATTCTCTCACTGATGTGTGTAGAAGCGTCTGCAGGTCTAGAGCTTGAGTTCTCTGAGCTCCTGAGAGCGGCCCATTCTCTCACTGATGTGTGTAGAAGCGTCTGCAGGTCTAGAGCTTGAGTTCTCTGAGCTCCTGAGAGCGGTCCATTCTCTCACTGATGTGTGTAGAAGCGTCTGCAGGTCTAGAGCTTGAGTTCTCTGAGCTCCTGAGAGCGGCCCATTCTCTCACTGATGTGTGTAGAAGCGTCTGCAGGTCTAGAGCTTGAGTTCTCTGAGTTCCTGAGAGCGGCCCATTCTCTCACTGATGTGTGTAGAAGCGTCTGCAGGTCTAGAGCTTGAGTTCTCTGAGTTCCTGAGAGCGGCCCATTCTCTCACTGATGTGTGTAGAAGCGTCTGCAGGTCTAGAGCTTGAGTTCTCTGAGTTCCTGAGAGCGGCCCATTCTCTCACTGATGTGTGTAGAAGCGTCTGCAGGTCTAGAGCTTGAGTTCTCTGAGCTCCTGAGAGCGGCCCATTCTCTCACTGATGTGTGTAGAAGCGTCTGCAGGTCTAGAGCTTGAGTTCTCTGAGCTCCTGAGAGCGGCCCATTCTCTCACTGATGTGTGTAGAAGCGTCTGCAGGTCTAGAGCTTGAGTTCTCTGAGCTCCTGAGAGCGGCTCATTCTCTCACTGATGTGTGTAGAAGCGTCTGCAGGTCTAGAGCTTGAGTTCTCTGAGCTCCTGAGAGCGGCCCATTCTCTCACTGATGTGTGTAGAAGCGTCTGCAGGTCTAGAGCTTGAGTTCTCTGAGCTCCTGAGAGCGGCTCATTCTCTCACTGATGTGTGTAGAAGCGTCTGCAGGTCTAGAGCTTGAGTTCTCTGAGCTCCTGAGAGCGGCCCATTCTCTCACTGATGTGTGTAGAAGCGTCTGCAGGACTAGAGCTTGAGTTCTCTGAGCTCCTGAGAGCGGCCCATTCTCTCACTGATGTGTGTAGAAGCGTCTGCAGGTCTAGAGCTTGAGTTACACACCTGTGGCCATGAAGGGACTGAACACCTGAACTCGGCGCAATACTTTTGGCAATATAGTGTGTCTGAGTTTAGTACCTGCACTGTAAAAAAAGAAATCGTAAAAAGAAGGTAAATGACTGGCAGCTACGGCTGCCAAACAAAAACCATAAAATTAAAGTCAAATATCTTAATTTAAATAAAGTGCAAAAACAATAATTTTACAGAAATTTACATTAAAAGTTTTAGTGAAAAACTGTAATTTTACAGATTTTTTCCTTGTTTAAATTAAGATATTTTACTTTAATTTTACCGTAGCTGCCAGTCATTTACCATTTTTTACGATTTTATTTTTACAGTGAAACTAATAAGATTTACTTTAAAATTACAAAGAATAATGTTAAATTGTTAGTATGGACATAAACCTTTAATATAATGAGCTAAATATTTTATTACAGATTAGTTCTGTAATTTTACATACATTTGTATGTAATTTATGAAAACAGAAAAATACTGTATAAATAAAACAGTAATTTTCTTGTATAAAAATGAGAATTACTGTAATTTGTCATTAATGATATAATCCTTAAAATAACAGTCAAGTTGTTTGTTTACAGATATTGTTTGTAATTTTACATAGTTTTAAACATAATTCAAAATTACAGGAAAATACTGTAAACAATTTAGAGTTAATTTCCGTAAAATTAGGATTTTTTTTACAGTGTGATTGATCAAAGATCAAAGACCGCAGAAGTTCATCTGTAGTTTATCAGAGCACACAGATCCGCCTGATGTTTGCGTGACCCAGAACATCACAGTAATGCTTTAAGGAAATCAAGGTTTTCTGCAGGTGAACTCCTGCTGTGACTCAGACTTCTTGCTTTCTGCACCAATTTCACATCCTGAACATCTGCATTTAACTCCAAAGTTCATCTCAAATACTGTGTTGTATATTATTTGCACCCAAATACAGTATATGGACATTATTACAACCTCTTTGCATGATAATCAGATATTGCATTACGTTTATCAGGGGCGATTCTAGGATGTTCATTTTAGGGCGGCTCAGCCCCAGTGAGGGTATGAAAAAAAATGGTAACACTTTAGTTTAGGGTCCAATTCTCACTATTAACTAGTAGTTTATTAGTATGCATATTAGGATATTGGCTGTTTATTATTACGTATAAAGCAAATATTAATGCCTTATTCTGCATGAGCATATTGTACATCCCTTAATCATACAATGTAGGCAGGTTTATAATCACTGAGATCCCAAATGTGAGGTTAGGGGGGTTCGGAGGCTTGCTCCCCCGAGAACATTTAGATTTCCATGATCTGTGTGCATTTTAAGATGTTCTGAACGCCAAAAATGAGACAACAATAGATTGAGAACCATGTCAGTGGGCAGATATGACTAATCAAGTTTTTCCAGAACCTCTAACCAATGTATTTTCCCCATGTCGGTTATTGTGGTTTTAGTCACGTGACTCCGCCCCGTCAGTCACATCAAGTGCAGTTTGCAGGCACACGGAAAGATGCAGGAGCAGTTACAGTGAGGAAAATAAGTATTTGAACACCCTGCTATTTTGCAAGTTCTCCCACTTAGAAATCATGGAGGGTCTGAAATTGTCATCGTAGGTGCATGTCCACTGTGAGAGACATAATCTAAAAAAAAAATCCAGAAATCACAATATATGATTTAACTATTTATTTGTATGATACAGCTGTAAATAAGTATTTGAACACCTGTCTATCAGCTAGAATTCTGATCCTCAAAGACCTGTTAGTCTGCCTTTAAAATGTCCACCTCCACTCCATTTATTATCCTAAATTAGATGCACCTGTTTGAGGTCGTGAGCTGCATAAAGACACCTGTCCACCCCATACAATCAGTAAGAATCCAACTACTAACATGGCCAAGACCAAAGAGCTGTCCAAAGACACTAGAGACAAAATTGTACACCTCCACAAGGCTGGAAATTGCCAAGCAGCTTGGTGAAAAAAGCTCCACTGTTGGAGCAATCATTAGAAAATGGAAGAAGCTAAACATGACTGTCAATCGGACTGGGGCTCCATGCAAGATCTCACCTCGTGGGGTCTCAATGATCCTAAGAAAGGTGAGAAATCAGCCCAGAACTACACGGGAGGAGCTGGTCAATGACCTGAAAAGAGCTGGGACCACCGTTTCCAAGGTTACTGTTGGTAATACACTAAGACGTCATGGTTTGAAATCATGCATGGCACGGAAGGTTCCCCTGCTTAAACCAGCACATGTCAAGGCCCGTCTTAAGTTTGCCAATGACCATTTGGATGATCCAGAGGAGTCATGGGAGAAAGTCATGTGGTCAGATGAGACCAAAATAGAACTTTTTGGTCATAATTCCACTAAACGTGTTTGGAGGAAGAAGAATGATGAGTACCATCCCAAGAACACCATCCCTACTGTGAAGCATGGGGGGGGGGGGGGGTAGCATCATGCTTTGGGGGTGTTTTTCTGCACATGGGACAGGGCGACTGCACTGTATTAAGGAGAGGATGACAAGGGCCATGTATTGCCAGATTTTGGGAAACAACCTCCTTCCCTCAGTTAGAGCATTGAAGATGGGTCGAGGCTGGGTCTTCCAACATGACAATGACCCGAAGCACACAGCCAGGATAACCAAGGAGTGGCTCTGTAAGAAGCATATCAAGGTTCTGGCGTGGCCTAGCCAGTCTCCAGACCTAAACCCAATAGAGAATCTTTGGAGGAGCTCAAACTCCGTGTTTCTCAGCGACAGGCCAGAAACCTGACTGATCTAGAGAAGATCTGTGTGGAGGAGTGGGCCAAAATCCCTCCTGCAGTGCAAACCTGCTGAAAAACTACAGGAAACCTTTGACCTCTGTAATTGCAAACAAAGGCTACTGTACCAAATATTAACATTTATTTTCTCAGGTGTTCAAATACTTATTTGCATCTGTATCATACAAATAAATAGTTAAAAAATCATACATTGTGATTTCTGGATTTTTTTTTTTAGATTATGTCTCTCACAGTGGACATGATTTCTAAGTGGGAGAACTTGCAAAATAGCAGAGTGTTCAAATACTTATTTCCCTTTTGCAACGTTGGCCTTCAGTAGTGTACTATAAAAAAGTTATAAATGTAAACAAGCTCTTGACAAAATGTAAAACTAAAAGAGTAAAAATGTAAACCAAAGAGAATAGCAAATACTCTTTATATAGAATAGTGTTGTCACGATACCAAAATTAGGACTTCGATACGATACCAGACCAAAATACCTCAACACTGAATCGATACCATGGCAAAAAAACTGTGAAATAATTTAATAATATGACAGAACTTACTATTCATTGTTTTATCATTGTTTTATGGTGCGTTCACACCGGACGCGATTGACGCGAATAAATCGCGCTATTCGCGTCAAATTCGCTATTCGCGTGAAATTCACTGCACAACAGACGCGAATTCGCGTCATGGGCGGGGCTTCTGCCAGCGGCTCGTCTCGTTGAGAAATGACTGACATGGGCTGTGTTCACACGTCTTTTTTTGTTAAAATCTACTGTTAATGTGCGACAAAACGTAGTTTTAAGACTTTTTCAGTCGATAATGTAGTTGTTTAAAGCTCAAATCTGTGGTTTATTTATATAAAGAGCGCCTATTTGTACATTTTATCTGGCGTTTTCGGAGTTGTGAGCTCCAGTGGATCAGCGGCACTCAGCGCTTGTCAACGCCGGCGAGAGCAACCTTTCCTCGGCCAGTCCTTCGGCCGCTGGCTCTGATGTCTCTGTGGCGTGTCTTGAGCTATAATTCGTCTTTTAACGGCCGATCTTTGCTCTCATGGATCTATAATTTGTTCCCTGGCAAATCGTTTAGTCTGAGGGCAAAGTGAAGTTTCATTACTTTATATCTTCAGGCTGTTTAACTTTACGTTACTGTTGTAGCCGACTAGCACTGACTTTGAATGTTTGACTGAATTGTTTGCTTTATTTCATGTGTAGCTTATTATACCTTTTACTTATACTTTTGTATTATTGATCATACATAAACTTGCACAACTTGTTGTGTTTCATGTCATTTAATGTTATCACAGTGATAATCATATTGTCTGAACCAGATATTAATATACAGATTTTCTCCTCATTGTTGTCACTACTAGAGCAGCTCCTGATTGGTTAACGCGGCGCGAATATCCGCCAAAGTTCAGATTTTTTAACTTGAGCGATTCCCCAGAATCACACGTCCAAAACGCTTAATTTGCGTCATTCGCGCGAATCACGCCATTCGCGCCGCCTCATTCGCGCAAATCGCGCCGCAGAATGCCATTTCGCGTCTCTGCATTGACTTAACATGTAAATCACTCGCGCGAATCGCGTCAATCGCGTCCATCGCGTCCGGTGTGAACGCACCATTAGGGTTAAAAAACCCTATAAACTCACTTGTCCGGCATGTTTCTGCCCTGCTTCACACAGAATATGAGGTCCGGCCCTTTAAGAGCTGCACGGACCAAAGTCATTGTAACACCCGATTTCTCACTCAACTCTGTGTACGTTCACTAAAGACGTTTATATAGACGTACTCGCCAGGATGTGCATTTTTACATATTTTTACCATTCAAACCCAATAATCCGTGTGAAAGGCGTGTGCCGCACTTCTGTTGCTTTCTTTTTCCTGAGCTGTGTGTGTATATTTGACTGTTCTGCTTCCATTGTTTAGTGAATGGTGGAAGCAGAGCTCACACACACACACACACACGTCCTCACTCCTGCTGTCACACATCGACGCAGATTAAGAAATACTGCTCTTATTAGAGTGCTGTCAAAGTACCGGTACTAATACAATTTCATATCGTTCCCAACTTACCCAGTCGACTAAAAATATTGACTTCGACTAATTAACAGCGTTGACGCAGTCGATTGTATCGACCAATCGCGACAGGCCTATTAAAGTTTGTTCACAAATATTCATGTCCATCATCATTTGGTCTGATGCACTGTAAAAAACACAAATTAAAAAAAGTTGAAAAGACTGATTTTTTTTTTGTTGGTTCAGCAAAAATCCACTGTAAATACAACTAAAAAAAAAATCTTAGTACTAATTTCCCCAAGCCTTGTCTTGTTGACTCAACTTTTGTAAATAACAGTTATACGAACTGAAAATAAGTCGTCTGTGACACACAAAACATGTTTAGCTGAGTCAACTTGACATTGTAGATGCAACTATTCTGTAACAAAATTTTTTGTAGTTGAGCCAATTCAACATTTTGTGTCCATTGGAAAAAGAAGCTCTTAAGAATAAACCGGTTCTGATTTTTTTTAATTGAAAATGTTTGGTCACCATTATGGAGATCAGTATTTCCTTTAGTTGGGCAGTTTGGCTCTTGGTGTTTTATGTGAGTTTGTGGTTTTTGTACACATAACATAATCTGTTGCAAAGAAAGCCAATGATCAGGTGATAGATAACAGCATTATAAAGGGGAGTAGTTTACTACTTTATTCCTGATCGAAAATGATCGATCATGCCACAATGCATGCTGGGAGCCATAATTGTAATACTTTGTTGGCTCCCAGCATGCATTGCGGCTGAAGCACGTCACCATTGTTGAGATTCATGCTGATTCTAGATGTCTCTATGTGGTAAAATAATTTTTTCCCCCCGTAATGTATTATAAATTCAAAATGTCTGATCTGCTGCAACAAAGATTTGCTGGTAAAATGTATAATATTGGTCAGAAATAATATTATTGATTTATTAGAGTTTATGAGGCTGAACATTTGGTCATCTTGGTTTCTTTCTTAGCAACAAATTTGTTAAACACTGTTACAAAGACCACAAACTCACATAAAGAGTCAAACTGCCCAACTAAAATAAACACTGATCTCCATAATGGTGACCAAATATTTCCAATAAAAAAATCAACATCTAAGCCTGTTAATTCTTAAGAGCTTCCGTTAGACAACATTTCTTAAATTGGCTCAAATACAAAAGATTTGTTACAGAATAGTTGCATCTCTCCAGAAAACAAATAATGTCAAGTTGACTCAACGAAACATTTTTAAGTCACAGACGACTTATTTTCAGTTCGTATAACTGTTATTTACAAAAGTTGAGTCAACAACAAAAAGCTAGGGGAAATTAGTACTAAGATTTTTTGTTGTTGTACAACCGTAAAAAAAAATTTAATCACAACACATTTATCGTGATGCAAGAAAAATGTGATTTGTTTGCTTTTTTTAATGAAACTAATCCACATTCAAGCGTTGATAAATAAGAATGTGTGAAGGGAGAATAAAACAGGTTTTTTTTGTTTAAAATCAGATAGTCTGTTCTTTATTTTGCTATATTGCATGTTCAGATACACAGATCAGGCAAAACATTATGACCGGTGAAGTGAATAACACTGATGATCTCCTGTTACTGGGTGGGGTATATTAGGCAGCAAGTGAACATTTAGTCCTCAGAGTTGATGTGTTAGAAGCAGGAAAAATGGGCAAGCGTAAGGATTTGAGCGAGTTTGACAAGGGCCAGATTGTGACGGCTAGACGACTGGGTCAGAGCATCTCCAAAACTGCAGCTCTTGTGGGGTGTTCCCGGTCTGCAGTGGTCAGTCTCTATCAGAAGTGAAGGACCAGTGGAGAACCGGCCACAGGGTCATGGGCGGCCGAGGCTCATTGATGCACGTGGGGAGCGAAGGCTGGCCCGTGTGGTCCGATCAAACAGACGAGCTACTGGAGCTCAAACTGCTCCAGAAGTTAATGCAGTGATGCTTTGGGCAATGTTCTGCTGGGAAACCTTGGGTCCTCCATCCATGTGGATGTGACTTTGACCCGTCCCACCTACCTAAGCATTGTTGAGCCCATGTCCAGCCTTTCATGGAGACGGTATTCCCTGTGGCTGTGGCTCTTTCAGCAGATAATGCGCCGCCACAAAGCACAAACGCTTCAGGAATGCTTTGAGGAGCACAACAACGAGTTTGAGGCGTTGACTCGGCCTCCAAATTTCCCAGATCTCAATCCAATCGAGCATCTGTGGGATGTGCCGAACAAACAAGTCCGATCCATGGAGGCCCCACCTCGCAACTTACAGGACTTAAAGGATCTGCTGCTAACATCTTGGTGCCAGATACCACAGCACACCTTCTAGTGGATTCCATGCCTCGACGGGTCAGGGAGACCAACATAATACTAGGAAGGTTGTCCTAATGTTAAAAGTGCCGAACTATGACTTCCCCATTTCTGATGATAAATGGAACACCCCAAACTAAAACTTCCCAGTTAAAGTCCATATTGTAGTGAAATGTTTCTGGAGCAAGAACAAATGTAGGACAGGGACTGATTTTGATTGGATGCTGCTTAAATGTCTTCACATGTCGTGCACACATTATTTATTCGATTAGTGGTGCACAACTGATATACATAGATTCAAAAAGTGAATATGCATGTGTCTAATATGCCCAGTTTATGAACTTTGAGAATGCAGTCTTTGTAAAAAAAATGATTTGATTAAAGTCCGTAATCCGGCATTCATTGATGAAAATGTGTGTGAACCCTGAATATGCAACGTTGCATTTGACATGCATCAGCTGATTCCTGTTGAACTGAACCTGACCGGCTTCAACCAGCACTGAGACGGGAAACTAAATCAGGTCAGGCCACTAAAACCCAACGCAACCAGTGAGTGGGACGAACCAGAGCTCGGCTGGAAACTGCGTAGGCGTCTGTTACCCACCTCCCCACAGGTAAATGCACCCATGAACATATAAAGACACGATCTGTGGGCCGAGTTCCAGGCTCATACTGTCCTCCTCTATAAATGATTGAAGTGAAGTTGCTTGAAACAGCACCTTCTTCATGAGACGTGATAAACGCTCTGCTCATGCCGCAATCTGTCCTACTAACCTTTAACTCTGAGTCTGTGATCCAGCACTTACATCAGTAAATCAATGAGACAAACACTCTTGCTTCTGATGCTCAAACATGCGTGCATGCTGTGTAACACACGTGCACTACCGGACAAAAGTCTGGGATAATTGCGATTTAATCCAAGAGTCACCAAAGCTGTATTTAATTGTAAAAATTGTGTCTTAATCCGTAGGGTTTAATATGGAGTCGGCCCACGCTCTTCTGGGAAGGCTTTCCTCAAGGTTTAGGAGTGTGTTTATGGGGATTCTTCTAGAAGCGCATTTGTGATGTTGGACGAGAAGGCCTGGCTCTCAGTCTCCGCTCTAATTCATCCCAAAGGTGTTCTATCGGGTTGAGGTCAGGACTCTGTGCAGGCCAGTCCAGTTCCTCCACACCAAACTCGCTCATCCATGTCTTTATGGAGCGGCGCTTTGAGCACTGGAGCGTTGTCATGGAGCTGGAGTCATGTTGGGACAGTCCCCAAACTGTTCCCACAAAGTTGGGAGAATTAAATTGTCCGAAATGTCTTGGTGGTGCATTAAGAGTTCCTTTCACTGGAACTAAGGGGCCAACCCCTGAAAAACAAAGTCACTATGTCAACATCCTTAGTGGTTACAGTGGTTTTCTCTCATCCGCGCTAAAGAGGAAACTACTGTAGGCTTACATTGACGTGAAAGTGACATTTACTTGGAAACTTCTCACCGCAGACAGAAACATTTATTTGATGGGTTATTTTATATTGTTACAAAGTAGGTCAGCGCTTCATCACTTACACCCTCTTTACAGTTGTTCCCCACTTTACTCTGAAAGACATTAACATCAGATTGCAGAAGTGATTTACCTTCAAGTGCAAAATTCAGTGCAAAATCTTGCGTCCCATTGACCAACCACCTGTAATCTGACCTGTGATCATACAGACCAGCTCAGACAATTCCTCTCGAAAGGCCACTGGCACGCTCTATAAGCCCTGCCCACTGGCACGCTATAGGCCCTGCCCACTGGCGCTGCATAAGTCCTGCCCACTGGCACGCTCTATAAGCCCTGCCCACTGGCACGCTATAGGCCCTGCCCACTGGCGCTGCATAAGTCCTGCCCACTGGCACGCTATAGGCCCTGCCCACTGGCGCTGCATAAGTCCTGCCCACTGGCACGCTATAGGCCCTGCCCACTGGCACGCTATAGGCCCTGCCCACTGGCGCTGCATAAGTCCTGCCCACTGGCACGCTATAGGCCCTGCCCACTGGCGCTCTATAAGTCCTGCCCACTGGCACGCTCTATAAGTCCTGCCCACTGGCACGCTTTAGGCCCTGCCTACTGGCGCTCCATAAGTCCTGCCCACTGGCACGCTCTATAAGTCCTGCCCACTGGCACGCTATAGGCCCTGCCTACTGGCGCTCCATAAGTCCTGCCCACTGGCACGCTATAGGCCCTGCCTACTGGCGCTCCATAAGTCCTGCCCACTGGCACGCTCTATAAGCCCTGCCCACTGGCGCTCCATAAGCCCTGCCCACTGGCGCTCCATAAGTCCTGCCCACTGGCGCTCCATAAGCCCTGCCCACTGGCACTCCATAAGTCCTGCCCACTGGCGCTCCATAAGTCCTGCCCACTGGCGCTCCATAAGTCCTGCCCACTGGCGCTCCATAAGTCCTGCCCACTGGCGCTCCATAAGTTCTGCCCACTGGCGCTCCATAAGTCCTGCCCACTGGCGCTCCATAAGTCCTGCCCACTGGCGCTCCATAAGTCCTGCCCACTGGCGCTCCATAAGTCCTGCCCACTGGCGCTCCATAAGTCCTGCCCACTGGCACGCTATAGGCCCTGCCCACTGGCGCTCCATAAGCCCTGCCCACTGGCGCTCCATAAGCCCTGCCCACTGGCGCTCCATAAGCCCTGCCCACTGGCGCTCCATAAGTTCTGCCCTCGGCGTTCAATTGTGTTTGCGTCTCTTTACAGACTTCAGAAGGATATAAACTCAATGTAATGACCCCTTTAACATATATCTGTATTATTTTTATATACCCTCCCTAGCAATAAATATGTGTATTTTAAAACACGATGATCATGGTTTATGGTTCATGTACTGCTGGTTCCACAGGAAGCCAAATGAAGGCAGACCACCACTGAGCTTCTCGTTTCCCGACCACAGAGCAGGTTTACTCCACCAGGCTTTATTCTCACATCATTCAAGCCGCTCGTGTCTGGAATAAACCAGTCATTCTCTGGGCACAAACAACAACAACAACCTCATTATCCTGCTTTATGAGGAATTATAGAGCTTTCTGAGAAAGTTTAGAAGCACGTTGAGACGTTTACACTGAAACATTTTCAATTCTGATATGTACGTGTGTAGCACTGAAGTATATAACGGATTGATCTGTGAGGTAGGGAAGAGCGCTGGGGTTTTCTTTGCTGACACTGAACTGAGGATGAAGGTCGTTCATCAGAACTGTGACACAAACCCACAAACTCCTGCCGCTTTCCTTCAAGTCGTGGAAACTTTCTCAGAAGCAACATGGCATAGATAAACTTCATCAGAGTTGACCTCAGACTGAGATGGTGTCAGATTTAAATGAGTCATATTTCATATGTACTGACATGTCCACTTGACCTTATATGGCTTAGAAATTTATCAAACATTGTTAAAAAAAATGTTCATTTCCTGAAGAGAATGTGAGTGGTGCTTGCAGTGGCAAAATTCGGCACTTGGTTGCTAGGGAGTTCTGGGTCTTCGTGGAATGGGCAGCTCATCCAAGCCTTACATCACCAAGTGCAATGCAAAGCGTTGGATGCAGTGGGGTAAAGTGTGCCACCACTGGACTCTAGAGCAGTGGAGACGTGTTCTCTGAGTGACCAATCACGCTTCTCTGTCTGACAATCCCATGGACGAGTCTGGGTTTGGCGGTTGCCAGGAGAACGGGACTTGCCTGACTGCATTGTGCCAAATGTAAAGTTTGGTGGAGGGGGGATTATGGGATGGGGTTGTTTTTCAGGGGTTGGCCCCTTAGTTCCAGTGAAAGGAACTCTTAACGCTTCACCAAGACATTTCGGACAATTTCATGCTCCCAAATTTGCGGGAACAGTTTGGGGACGGCCCCTTCCTGTCCCAGCATGACTGTGCTCCAAACCGAGGGGAACGCAGATATGATGACATCGACAGGCCACGCCCTCACACGTCCCGGTTCCTCGGGTAAAATAGCATCCACGATTTACAAATAGTTGGAAACATTTGGGATATTGTAAGTGCTCAACTGAACAAAATATATAACACTGGCCTAGTGGTGTTTGGATATTCTACTGAACAAAATGTTACATAGTGCAGAAATATCTGAGCTTCAGTGTGTGTGGTTTACAGTATAATAAGCGATTTTAATAATTAATAATCGTTTATTTTTATATGATCAGAATCAGAAAGAGCTTTATTGGCAGGTGTGTTTACACACACGAGGAGTTTGGACAGTGATAAGACACAGATAATAAAAAGTACAAGTAAATAGAAAATAGATATGTTATGCACAAATGCAAGCAAATGTAATTAAGCATGGTGTGTTAAATAAACAGTGTTGCACGTTTATGACCTCAGTGTCACTTTACAGTGTGTGTTTCAAACCAACACACACTCCGTTCGTCTCCATGCACAAGCGTGAACCCAATGCTATATCAATATCAGCTCATTTACAGCCGTCTGCCATGTTCTTCTGGTTCAGTGACTGATATCTGTCCTTCCTGTGTGTCGGTTTGCAGAAATTCCCCACTCGTACTGATGGAAGAAAGTCCAGCTGTGCAGTTTATGGGCCGTAGTGTTTCAGAGGCTCGTCTTCTGTGATTGTGTACTTTGGCTTTAAAGGGAGAGTTCACCCAAAAAACGAAATGTTAATGTTGATCTGCTGGGCATCAGAGATGTAGGTGTGTTTGTTTCTTCAGTCGAACACAAATGAAGATTTTGAACAGTGTGATAGTCGTATGATGATGTCAATGGGGATATTTTAGAGTATGAGAGCAATGAGAGTAAAAACACAGACATATGAATCCTTATTAAACCCTGCGGCTCGAGGCGACACATTGATGTCTTAAGACACGAAACCATCGCTTTCTGCGAGAAACCCAACAGTATTTGTGTTATTTTTTTACCTCTTATCAGACGAACGTCATCTAGTATTCCCAGCGCCATAACTTCCGGCGAATAAGGTCAAAATACTGGCGTGATATTAAGCCCTGCCCACTGGCACGCTATAGGCCCTGCCCACTGGCGCTCCATAAACCCTGCCCACTGGCGCTCCATAAGTCCTGCCCACTGGCGCTCCATAAGCCCTGCCCACTGGCGCTCCATAAGCCCTGCCCACTGGCGCTCCATAAGCCCTGCCCACTGGCGCTCCATAAGTCCTGCCCACTGGCGCTCCATAAGTCCTTCCCACTGGCGCTCCATAAGTCCTGCCCACTGGCGCTCCATAAGTCCTGCCCACTGGCGCTACATAAACCCTGCCCACTGGCGCTCCATAAGTCCTGCCCACTGGCGCTACATAAACCCTGCCCACTGGCGCTCCATAAGTCCTGCCCACTGGCGCTCCATAAGTCCTGCCCACTGGCGCTCCATAAGTCCTGCCCACTGGCGCTCCATAAGCCCTGCCCACTGGCACGCTATAGGCCCTGCCCACTGGCGCTCCATAATCCTGCCCACTGGCGCTCCATAAGCCCTGCCCACTGGCACGCTATAGGCCCTGCCCACTGGCACGATATAGGCCCTGCCCACTGGCACGCTATAGGCCCTGCCCACTGGCACGCTATAGGCCCTGCCCACTGGCGCTCCATAAGTTCTGCCCACTGGCAGTGATCATAGATATGTAAACGTAGATGCCTCATTCGATCGATCCGTGCAGGCACTAGTGAGGAATCTATGTATATATCTATGATCGCGCCGGTATTTTGACCTTATTCGCCGAAAGTGATGGCGCGGCTGATGCAGCGCCACAGAAAAAAATGAAATACATTTTTAAATATGGATATTTTTCTTACACAAACGCATCGATTCGCTTCAGAAGGCCTTTATTAACACCCCGGAGCTGCGTGGAGCAGTTATATGACGGACAGATGAACTTCAAAAACAGAGCAACTATTACTGCCATTATAAACCTTGGATTAGCCAGAACATTTTTAATATAACGTCTGAAAGAAGAATGTCATACACACCTCGGATGACTTGAGGGGGAGTAAATCATGGGCTCATTTTCATTTTTGGGTGAACTATCCCTTTAAGTCTATTAGTCTTCTATTAGGGCAGGAAGCTCTTTCTTGCGTCATTCCTTTAACTCTCATTTTCTTGTAAATGCCAGCGGCATGATGAAACAATAGGTTGGAGAGTTATTAAATGAGGTTTGTTTCTTTAATTCCAGGAATCTGAGACCAACCGTGCAAGTGCTTCTGTTTAGCAGATTTTTTGTTAGCAGTTAAAAAATGGACATGAATTTGAGAATGCCTCTGAGATTTAATGTGTCTTGCATGTTGAGCTTCAAGTCAGCTTTATTTCTACAGTGCTTTACACAACTCAGACTGATTAAACCACTTAAACTCTGCGGACCCGGTACAGGGTCCGGAATGACATCATCAAGTATAAACTTTAAATGTTAAGTGTCTGTGGAGGAGCTCATGTGTGGTGCCATTTGAACACTTTCTGCACTGTACAATCCAGCAGTTAAAACTTTTTAGGAAACTTTACCTAATGTCCAATAATTTGTTGAACTTACTTAAAACAATTGAGTAATCTGAACTGTTTGCATGCCATGCCTTCGTTGCTGAGAAAACCCAAGTATTACATTACTTGACTGGTTTGAGTACCATTTTGCCAAACCAAAAAAAACAACCAAGTGGACGGGCAAAGTGTTTTTGAGGCGGGGCAATTTTTAATCGACTTTTCACTCATTTCCTCCACTTCCTCTTGATTAGTGTTCCCTTTGGCTGGGCACTTGTAATAATCTTCCTATTCATGTCATAGTTATCTGATTTCAAAAGAAGGGACGTAATATATATATATATGTAATTTGTGAATTAATGATATATAACATAACTATATTTCACGTCAAATAATGATCTTTTAACCATTTTTTGCTAATATTTATGGCATAACCTTTTAATTGGTTTGATATTATCCCTCTATATTTGTGGCAATAGCAATTTACCATGCTTGAGTCACACACACTTCAACTTTCAGCATGCAAAACACAACAATGGTAACAAGGATATTTAAAAATATATATTTCTTTCTTATTATTAATAAGACAATTTGATTTGCTGTCGTTATTGGGGTTAACCTGACAAAAGACAAATGGTCAAATAAAGCAATTAATTTATTCATGCCGCAATGCACCTCCTCAGATCACTGATAGAATTAAGTTGACAAAACTTAAACAGTTTAAGTAACAGTTTAATGCTTACTTAATTGAATTAAAGCAACGAGTTTGCACAATTTAATTAAGTAAACTGAACAAATGTGTTTTTACAGTGTGGAGATATGCATCACTTTTGGCATTTGTTTTACACAAAGTAACTTATTTACACTAAATTACTCTGGGACCATTTCTGTCTGGATTTGTTTGACCCAAATTGAAAAGCGTCCCATACACACTCACACACACACACACACACACACACACACACACACACACACACACACACACACACACACACACACACACAGTGTCTCTAAATACACAATACTGGTGTCATTTTTACAGGAAACCCTTTGACGTTGCATAAAGCACTGCTAAAAGTGATGAACATGTGAATATATGTTGTCTGAGCTGTAATAACTCCCCCAAAAAAGAGACGCTTCTTGATTGTTTTGGTTATAAATTGATTGTTGAAAGTGTGAAACTCAGGCCCTGTGAGCTCTAGCACCCTGCAGACAGTTTGGGCTGTTTCCAGCACATGTCAGCAAACACTGGAAAAAATAATTAAATGACACTGGGATATTGCATTTATCCCACTGTATATTGGTATGGGGGGGGGGGGGGGGTGTCCTCCCTTCAGATCCATTTGAATAAATCCTGCACACATGATCCACACACAACTCTACATTATGTAACATTATTTTAACCCAACAATTGGTTTGTTTTAACCCAGCGATTGGGTTGTTTTAACTCAGCGATTGGTTTGTTTTAACCCAGCGATTGGGTTGTTTTAACCCAGCGATTGGCTTGTTTTAACTCAGCGATTGGGTTGTTTTAACTCAGCGATTGGGTTGTTTTAACTCAGCGATTGGGTTGTTTTAACTCAGCGATTGGGTTGTTTTAACTCAGCGATTGGCTTGTTTTAACTCAGCGATTGGGTTGTTTTAACCCAGCGATTGGGTTGTTTTAACGCAGCGATTGGGTTGTTTTAACTCAGCGATTGGCTTGTTTTAACTCAGCGATTGGGTTGTTTTAACCCAGCGATTGGGTTGTTTTAACCCAGCAATTGGCTTGTTTTAACTCAGCGATTGGTTTGTTTTAACCCAGCGATTGGGTTGTTTTAACTCAGCGATTGGTTTGTTTTAACCCAGCGATTGGGTTGTTTTAACTCAGCGATTGGGTTGTTTTAACTCAGCGATTGGGTTGTTTTAACTCAGCAATTGGGTTGTTTTAATTCAGCGGTTGGGTTGTTTTAACCCAACGATTGGGTTGTTTTAACCCAGCGATTGGGTTGTTTTAATTCAGCGGTTGGGTTGTTTTAACCCAACGATTGGGTTGTTTTAACCCAACGATTGGGTTGTTTTAACTCAGCAATTGGGTTGTTTTAATTCAGCGGTTGGGTTGTTTTAACCCAACGATTGGGTTGTTTTAACCCAGCGATTGGGTTGTTTTAACTCAGCGATTGGGTTGTTTTAATCCAGCGATTGGGTTGTTTTAACTCAGCGATTGGGTTGTTTTAACTCAGCGATTGGGTTGTTTTAACTCAGCGATTGGGTTGTTTTAACTCAGCGATTGGGTTGTTTTAACCCAGCGATTGGGTTGTTTTAACCCAGCGATTGGGTTGTTTTAACCCAGCGATTGGGTTGTTTTAACCCAGTGATTGGGTTGTTTTAACCCAGCGATTGGGTTGTTTTAACCCAGCGATTGGGTTGTTTTAACTCAGCGATTGGGTTGTTTTAACTCAGCAATTGGGTTGTTTTAATTCAGCGGTTGGGTTGTTTTAATTCAGCGATTGGGTTGTTTTAACTCAGCGATTGGGTTGTTTTAACTCAGCAATTGGGTTGTTTTAATTCAGCGGTTGGGTTGTTTTAATTCAGCGGTTGGGTTGTTTTAATTCAGCGATTGGGTTGTTTTAACTCAGCGATTGGGTTGATTCTTCTCAACTCTTTTCTCCAGTATTTTCTGTAATCTAGTGTTAACAGCACAAACTGTCTGCAGGGTGCTAGAGCTCACAGGGCCTGAGTTACAAACTTTCAACAATCAATTTATAACCAAAAAAATAAAATAACATCTCTTTTTGTGAATATTCACATGTTCATCACTTTTAGCAGTGGTTTATGAAACGTCAAAGTGTTTCCTGCAAAATTACATCAGTGTTGTGTATTTAGAGACACTCTGTGTGTGTGTGTGTGTGTGTGTGTGTGTGTGTGTGTGTGTGTGTGTGTGTGTGTGTGTGTGTGTGTGTGTGTGTGTGTGTGTGTGTGTGTGTGTGTGTGTGTGTGTGTGTGTGTGTGTGTGTGTGTGTGTTTATGGGACGCTTTTCAATGTGGGCCGGCCAAATCCAGGCGGAAATCCCCCAAAATGGTCCCAGCGCTTAAGTGGTTAATAAACAGGAAAACACCAGAATCACTGATGCAAACTTCATCACACTCAGGGATGCATGATATATATCAGCACCATTTTGTTCTCAGCCGATATGTTAATTTTTAATGTTATTGTTGTCGGCCTCATAAGAACATTTGGCCGATATATTAAAGCAGTTCAAGTTCACGTGTGCATTTGCGTCATTTTGTGCAGATATGAGTTGTAACATTATGTTGTATAAATATCTGATTAATCTTAGGATGCGTTTGGTTAAGTTAATTAACGCTGCTTTTAATGGTGAGACCCGAATATAAAGAATTATCGGTTATCGGTATCAGATAAAAATGTTCACATTGATGCTCCCTCATACAATAATGTCATTATTCAGCTCGACTATTTGCCAGTCAAAAGAGCCCAACTCTGTGTTTCTACAATATCCTGCCGTGTAAAACTACTCTGCCCCCTGCACTGGGGGCATGTTTTTATCAAGCTAGCATGATTAGCATGTTAACTAGGATATTGTTAACTAGGGTGACCAAACGTCCTGTTTTGCCAGGACATGTTCTGTCCTGGCCCTAATATAACAATTGTCTCTCCATACAGAGGGGGCAAACTTTAAATGTATTGACATTAATAAGAAATCTTTGAGTATCTCATTGCCGGGCTGAGTGTCCTGGTTTTCGGTAATCAAAATATGGTCACCCTATTGTTAACACAATTAGCATGTTGCTAGCATAGGGTGGCCATACGTCCGGATTTTGGTCAGACAGTCCAGATTTTAGGCCCCCTGTCCAACAGAGCCTCAAGCCGGACACACTGCTGAAAAATCCAGCTTAAACCAGCCTAAAATGGTCAGGCTGGTTTTGGCTGGTCTCCCAGTCTGGTCATAGCTGGTTTATCAGGCTGGTTTTAGAGGGGTTTTGAACATTTTTTTAGCTGGTCAGGCTGGTCTTAGCTGGATCTTGTTGGTCTTAGCTGGTGAGCTAAGCAAGTGAGTCTCACTTGTCCTCCTTTTTGGAGTTGTGCTGAAAAGTTGCTTAAACCCCCCCGGTGATTGGGTTGTTTTAACTCAGCGATTGGGTTGTTTTAACTCAGCGATTGGGTTGTTTAACCCAGCGATTGGGTTATTTTAACCCAGGGATTGGGTTGTTTTAACCCAGCGATTGGGTTATTTTAACCCAGGGATTGGGTTGTTTTAACTCAGCGATTGGGTTGTTTTAACTCAGCGATTGGGTTGTTTAACCCAGCGATTGGGTTATTTTAACCCAGGGATTGGGTTGTTTTAACCCAGCGATTGGGTTATTTTAACCCAGGGATTGGGTTGTTTTAACCCAGCGATTGGGTTGTTTTAACTCAGCGATTGGGTTGTTTAACCCAGCGATTGGGTTATTTTAACCCAGGGATTGGGTTGTTTTAACCCAGCGATTGGGTTGTTTTAACCCAGAGATTGGGTTGTTTTAACCCAGTTATAGGGTTGTTTTAATCCAGTTATAGGGTTGTTTTAATCCATCGGTTGGGTTGTTTTAACCCAGAAATTTGGTTGTTTTAACCCAGTTATAGGGTTGTTTTAATCCAGTTATAGGGTTGTTTTAACCCAGCGATTGGGTTGTTTTAACCCAGAGATTGGGTTGTTTTAACCCAGTTATAGGGTTGTTTTAATCCAGTTATAGGGTTGTTTTAATCCATCGGTTGGGTTGTTTTAACCCAGAGAATGGGTTGTTTTAACCCAGTGGTAGGGTTGTTTTAATCCAGTGATTGAATTGTTTTAACTCAGCGATTGGGTTGTTTTAACTCAGCGATTGGGTTGTTTTAACTCAGCGATTGGGTTGTTTTAACTCAGCGATTGGGTTGTTTTAACCCAGCGATTGGGTTGTTTTAACTCAGCGATTGGGTTGTTTTAACCCAGCGATTGGGTTGTTTTAACCCAGGGATTGGGTTGTTTTAACCCAGCGATTGGGTTGTTTTAACCCAGCGATTGGGTTGTTTTAACCCAGCGATTGGGTTGTTTTAACCCAGAGATTGGGTTGTTTTAACCCAGTTATAGGGTTGTTTTAATCCAGTTATAGGGTTGTTTTAATCCAGCGATTGGGTTGTTTTAACCCAGCGATTGGGTTGTTTTAACCCAGCGATTGGGTTGTTTTAACCCAGAGATTGGGTTGTTTTAACCCAGTTATAGGGTTGTTTTAATCCAGTGATTGAATTGTTTTAACTCAGCGATTGGGTTGTTTTAACTCAGCGATTGGGTTGTTTTAACCCAGCGATTGGGTTGTTTTAACTCAGCGATTGGGTTGTTTTAACTCAGCGATTGGGTTGTTTTAACCCAGCGATTGGGTTGTTTTAACTCAGCGATTGGGTTGTTTTAACCCAGCGATTGGGTTGTTTTAACCCAGGGATTGGGTTGTTTTAACCCAGCGATTGGGTTGTTTTAACCCAGCGATTGGGTTGTTTTAACCCAGCGATTGGGTTTTTTTAACCCAGCGATTGGGTTGTTTTAACCCAGAGATTGGGTTGTTTTAACCCAGTTATAGGGTTGTTTTAATCCAGTGATTGAATTGTTTTAACTCAGCGATTGGGTTGTTTTAACTCAGCGATTGGGTTGTTTTAACCCAGTTATAGGGTTGTTTTAATCCAGTGATTGAATTGTTTTAACTCAGCGATTGGGTTGTTTTAACTCAGCGATTGGGTTGTTTTAACCCAGCGATTGGGTTGTTTTAACTCAGCGATTGGGTTGTTTTAACTCAGCGATTGGGTTGTTTTAACCCAGCGATTGGGTTGTTTTAACTCAGCGATTGGGTTGTTTTAACCCAGCGATTGGGTTGTTTTAACCCAGGGATTGGGTTGTTTTAACCCAGCGATTGGGTTGTTTTAACCCAGCGATTGGGTTGTTTTAACCCAGTTATAGGGTTGTTTTAATCCAGTGATTGAATTGTTTTAACTCAGCGATTGGGTTGTTTTAACTCAGCGATTGGGTTGTTTTAACCCAGTTATAGGGTTGTTTTAATCCAGTGATTGAATTGTTTTAACTCAGCGATTGGGTTGTTTTAACTCAGCGATTGGGTTGTTTTAACTCAGCGATTGGGTTGTTTTAACCCAGCGATTGGGTTGTTTTAACTCAGCGATTGGGTTGTTTTAACTCAGCGATTGGGTTGTTTTAACCCAGCGATTGGGTTGTTTTAACTCAGCGATTGGGTTGTTTTAACCCAGCGATTGGGTTGTTTTAACTCAGCGATTGGGTTGTTTTAACTTAGCGATTGGGTTGTTTTAACTCAGCGATTGGGTTGTTTTAACTCAGCGATTGGGTTGTTTTAACTCAGCGATTGGGTTGTTTTAACCCAGCGATTGGGTTGTTTTAACTCAGCGATTGGGTTGTTTAACCCAGCGATTGGGTTGTTTTAACCCAGGGATTGGGTTGTTTTAACCCAGCGATTGGGTTGTTTTAACCCAGCGATTGGGTTGTTTTAACCCAGTTATAGGGTTGTTTTAATCCAGTGATTGAATTGTTTTAACTCAGCGATTGGGTTGTTTTAACTCAGCGATTGGGTTGTTTTAACCCAGTTATAGGGTTGTTTTAATCCAGTGATTGAATTGTTTTAACTCAGCGATTGGGTTGTTTTAACTCAGCGATTGGGTTGTTTTAACCCAGCGATTGGGTTGTTTTAACTCAGCGATTGGGTTGTTTTAACCCAGCGATTGGGTTGTTTTAACTCAGCGATTGGGTTGTTTTAACCCAGCGATTGGGTTGTTTTAACTCAGCGATTGGGTTGTTTTAACTTAGCGATTGGGTTGTTTTAACTCAGCGATTGGGTTGTTTTAACCCAGCGATTGGGTTGTTTTAACTCAGCGATTGGGTTGTTTTAACTCAGCGATTGGGTTGTTTTAACCCAGCGATTGGGTTGTTTTAACCCAGCGAAAATAATGATTAAAAAAACACAAATGCTTGATCAGAGGCCCGTCCCGAGGACAGTGCTGGGAAATCTCGGCCCGACCCGACCCGACCCGCGGGCTCGGGCATTGAGAATCTAAACTCTAATCACAATGTCTTGGATAAATACAAATACTGTGAACAAACACTTTTTTGCCTCTTACACATGTCGACCTCAAGATATATATAGTAGATCAAACGGTCTGGCGATGAGTAGGCTATTGCAGAATCACTGTATCATGATGCCATCGATATGATGGACACAATTGTATTGTAGTTGCGAGTACACTTATGGAATTATTCTTGCTTCACTAAATTCCGCAAAGTGTCCTCCTTTTTGGTGTTATGGAAATGGCCACTCTATGCTAGCATGTTTTAGCATGATGCTTAGATAGATAGATGGATGGATGGATGGATGGATGGATGGATGGATGGATGGATGGATGGATGGATGGATGGATGGATGGATGGATGGATGGATGGATGGATGGATGGATGGATGGATGGATGGATGGATGGATGGATGGATGGATGGATGGATGGATAGATAGATAGATAGATAGATAGATAGATAGATAGATAGATAGATAGATAGATAGATAGATAGATAGATAGATAGATAGATAGATAGATAGATAGATACTTTATCATTCCATACAAACAAATAAACACAATAAGAACGAGACGTAAAAACAATACATACTCCACACAAACTAATAACCAATAATAATAAATAAATAAATAAGTTACTATCAATAGTGGTATTAAAATGCATATTTGGTATGATGATAACACAATTAACATGATTAGCATTGTGCTAGGTATGATTAGATTAGATTAGATTAGATTCAACTTTATTGTCATTACACAAGTACAGGTACAAGGCAACAAAATGCAGTTTAGGTCTAACCAGAAGTGCAATAGCAGCAAGTGCAGGATCGACAGTGGTTGCGTAAGTGCAGGACATGGAAATGTACTGAATATATATAAATATGTATAAGTAGAGAGACGGTTATTACTATAAACAGAACTGAATTTACAGGTGAATATGTTCTATGAATATAATATACAGATGGCTATTACTATAAACAGAATTTTACAGATAGAGGTATACAATAATATGTTAGGCTAATATGAGGAATATAGCAGTGGATTAAGGTAGTGCAATAAATTATGGACAGAGCTATCCGAAAGAAAGTGTAAAAGTGCAGTGGAAAGTGTTTGCATATTACAGTTAGAAGTACGGTGCAAAATGCAAATGTAAACATTGGTACTGTAAATACAGTCGGCAGTGCAAATGAGCATAATCCAGTTAAGATATGGTGGTGCAGAATGCATAAGTAAACAGTTGTTACTGTAATAAACAGTCGGTAGTGCAAATAACAAGTGAAGGAAGATGTGAGGTAGGAGAGTTAGCAGTTTATGAGGGAACTGGATCAGTGGGGGTTTGAGTTCAATAAAGAGACAGCTCTGGGGGAAAAACTGTTCTTTAGTCTGCTGGTTCTGGTCCGGAGGATCCTGAGACGCCTGCCGGAGGGCAGGAGAGAAAACAGTCTGTGGGCCGGGTGAGAGGAGTCCTTGAGGATGCTGCGAGCTCGATGCAGACAGCGTTTCCTCTGGATGTGCTCGATGGCAGGTAGTGGAGTCCCTGTGATGCGCTGGGCAGTTTTCACCACCCGCTGCAGTGCCTTGCGCTCCGCAACAGAGCAGCTCCCATACCATACTGTGACACAGTTAGATGATAACACAATTAGCATTTTGCTTCTATAATGCTAACACAATTAGCATAATGCTAACACCATGTTGTGAGCATGTTTTTAACAAAACGTTAACATGATTAGCATTTTGCTAGTATAATGCTAACACAATTAGCATGATGTTAACACGATTACCATGTTGCGAGCATAACATCAAGATGTTAATACGATTAGCATGTTAATAGCATATTAATGTCAATAGCACAATCAACATGATTAACATTTTGCTAGGTATGATGATAATTAGCATGATGTTAACACGATTGCCATTTTGCGAGCATGTTTTTAACAAAATGTTAACATGATTAGCATGTTAATAGCATATTAATGTTAATAGCACAATTAACATGATTAACATTTTGCTATGTATGATGATAATACAATTAGCATTTTGCTAGTATAATGCTAACACAATTAGCATGATGCTAACACCATGTTGTGAGCATGTTTTTAACTAAATGTTAACATGATTAGCATGTTAACAGCATGAATGTTAACACAATTAGCATTTTTGTTAGCATAGTGCTAGCACATTTGACTTGTTTTTATCAGCCAATTGCTATTAGCATGTAGCTATTAACAGCTAGCTTGTGTAGCAAAAGTCCAGTTTGCCAGCATTAGCCAACAAAGCGTGATCTGAAAGATTAAACTGAGTCTATGGTGGGAAGCGCCTGATGGAATGTGGTTTCATGTTGACTTTAAAGGAAGCCGCTGATTCTTCAGGTTTCTCTGGACAGGACTTTATCACACTATAGCCGCGGTCAGCATGGAGAACTGGAGTTAATGTATCACCTAGCCTTCTTACAGCAGTTGTGAAACGCCGAGCCATGACTGGCCTTGAAGGGCGTCTGGGAGGGTCTGGCGAGAGCAGCTTATCTCAGATGAGATTCTGCTATAAATGCAGCGTCCGGCCGGAGAGTGTGTGTGTGGATATGAGCCTTCAGCATCTGCATCTCTTCTGATCAACATGGGTGTGGTCTACAGCGTGGGAGAGTGAGTATGAAGCTTTAACATCCGAAGGTTATGGGTAGGGTAACACGCACTTGACCCTGTTTACTCCTGATGTTAAGATGCATGTTGGACAAAAGACGAGAAGCTTTCAGTGCTTTAATTATGTTCCGCTTTCAGCCACTTCTGTCCTGATTTCTATGATTCTACTACCTCTGGAAGTGGACAAGCTTCTGTATTTACAAACAGGGCAAACCGTGACTGTCCATGTCATCTAGCAGTCATTAGCACACCGTCTGCGCTGTAAATAAGTTGGCAAAACTACATTTTTTGAGTTTGAGAAATGTAAAGTTTAAATTAGCAGAACTTGCAGATTTTAAATATTGTAATCATACATTTCAAGTGCTCTGAACTTTACATATTTGAGTTTAATACACAAAAGTATCATGTAATCTCACATTTCTAGTAGTGGAAACTTGATAATTCAATGCTTTGGTAGCATTAGCATTAGCGTAGCACTTGCTGAATGAGGACATAAATATAATACATTTAAAACATATAATGAACAGAAACTCTTCTAAGCTAGCATAACATCCTTAAACATACTAAATCTCCCGCTGAACGTTAATCTTGCACAAAAAAACATTATATAACTCTTAATTTTGGCATTTACTGTACCTTTTGAGTGTCATGGCAAAGCATGCTGGGAAATAGAAATCCCAGCCCAGTTTTGGTTAAATTTAAGTGAGTCTAAATTAGAAGAAACAAGTTCATGAAACTCAAAACAATGAAACAATTCTGATTACTTTAGATGTGTCAGTTTTGAGAACTCAAAAGATTTTAATTGGGTTAAAAGGCAGTTGGGATTTGGTTATTACTAAAAAATAACCCAACATGTTTGGAAAATGACCCAACATAGTGAGCTGTGGGTTGGTAAAGCACCTTCCCAACTGTGGGTTATTTTAAGCCAATTACTTTAGTTAAATGCTAGTTGGATTTAGGTTATTACTAACTAAAATAAGCCAACAATGTCAAAATGACCCAACATTTTTGGAATATAACCCAACATAGTGACCCAACTCTGGTTGGTATAGCACCTTCCAAACTGTGGGTTATTTTAACCCAGTTAAATGGGTTAAAAGCCAGTTGAGTTTTGGTTATTAGTAAAAAATAACCCAACAATGTTAAAATTGCCGAACATTTTTTTGGGGGAAAAAACCATAATTGTGACCCAAATGTGGGTTATTTTAACCCAGTTAAATGGGTTAAAAGCCAGTTTGTTTTTTGTTATTATTAAAAAATAACCTACCAACGTTAAAAGGACCCAACATTTTTGGAAAATAACCCAATAAGTAACCCAACTGTGGGTTGGTATAGCACCTTACCAACTGTGGGTTATTTTAACCCAATTCATTGGGTTAAATGCTAGTTGGATTTAGGTTATTACTAACTAAAATAACCCAACAATGTTAAAAGGACCCAACATTTTTGGAAAATAACCCAACATAGTGACCCAACTCTGGTTGGTATAGCACCTTCCCAACTGTGGGTTATTTTAACCCAGTTAAATGGGTTAAAAGCCAGTTGGGATTTGGTTATTACTAAAAAATAACCCAACATTTTTGGAAAATTACCCAACATAGTGAGCCAACTATGGGTTGGTATAGCACCTTCCCAACTGTGGGTTATTTTAACCCAGTTAAATGGGTTAAAAGCCAGTTGAGTTTTTGTTATTAGTAAAAAAATAACCCAACAATGTTAAAAGGACCCAACATTTTTGGAAAATAACCCAATATAGTGACCCAACTCTGGTTGGTATAGCCCCTTCCCAACTGTGGGTTGTTTTAACCCAATTAATTGGGTTAAAAGCCAGTTGGGTTTTGGATATTACTAAAAAATAACCCAACGATGTTAAAATGACCCACATTTTTTGGGAAATAACCCAACATAGTGAGCCAGCTGTGGGTTGTTTTAACTCAATTAATTGGGTTTAATGCTAGTTGGATTTAGGTTATTACTAACAAAAATAACCCAACAATGTTAAAATGACCCAACATTTTTGGAATATAACCCAACATAGTGACCCAACTCTGGTTGTTATAGCACCTTCCCAACTGTGGGTTATTTTAACCCAGTTAAATGGGTTAAAAGCCAGTTGAGTTTTGGTTATTAGTAAAAAAAAAAAAACCCAACAATGTTAAAATAACCCAACATAGTGACCAAACTGTGGGTTGGTTTAGCATCTTTCCAACTGTGTGTCGTTTTAACTCAATTAATTGGGTTAAATGCTAGTTGGATTTAGGTTATTACTAACAAAAATAACCCAACAATGTTAAAAGGACCCAACATTTTTGGAAAATGACCCAACTCTGGTTGGTATAGCACCTTCCCAACTGTGGGTTATTGTAACCCAGTTAAATGGGTTAAAAGCCAGTTGAGTTTTTGTTATTAGTAAAAAAATAACCCAACAATGTTAAAATGACCCAACATTTTTGGAAAATAACACAACATAGTGACCCAACTCTGGGTTGGTATAGCACCTTCCCAACTGTGTGTTATTTTAACCCAATTAATTTTTGGAATAACAACCCAAAATAGTTACCCAATATGTGTAACCCAACGTTTTTGCAGTGTATCTATGATGCATAAATGAAACTTAGAGAAAATTGTACTTCACTTCAAATTCAAAGCTTCTTAAATGCCCTGCAACACTTTCTATGGTTTCTAATTTTAAAGTCTTTCCATTGGCACTGTGAAGAAAAGCCTAGGGTGAATGAATGAAAGGAAGGAAAGAAGCTTTAGGGCTTTTATAACGTGCTATTGTTCCCCCAAAGCGCTTTACAGCCACATCAGGATGCATCACATAGGTTCTCTGCACAAGCCTTAATTGTCTGTGGCCGGTTTCCAGCGGTTACCGTATGTCAGTCTGGATTCATCTCTCATGTGCGTGTGCCAAGGAAAGTGATTTCAGTAAGTCTTCCAAATGTGCCAGTGCTCCAATAGCAGCGGGACCTGAGGAATGTTCATTGCGTAAGGGCAGGCTTGCCGTTGACGTTACAAGCAATTACTGTGACTTCCAGGAATAACCTCATTTTATAGTCAGCAGTGCATTATTGTCTGTTAGACTGATGGAGCTTCTGAGGTTGAATTCAGTGCATTAGGTCAATATGCATCACACGCATTTACATGCAAATGAGTTACAGTTCACATGAATGCCTATAGAATATCATCTGATTTGACCACAGCATGAGCTCAGCTTCTGTCTTTGGTTTCCTTAGGGTGGACCATCTGTACACGTTCTTTGTCCAGTGGTCTCCAGAGACCATCTACAGTAAACACACCAGCAAGCAGGACTTCCTCAAGGTCCATCCAGAAACACTCAATGTGATCGACACACTGCTGAGTAATTCTGCACCCAAAAACTGGAAGGTAAGTGGTGCATGTTGCACAAACTTCCTGTTTATTCTGTATTAGCATGGTCAAAGTACACTGTACTTTCCTGAGAAATAACCCAACTAGCTTTTAACCCAAGAAATAAAGATACAATCATTGGTTAGAAGATACTCGTATCTTCTGGAACTGGTATCTTTCCAAATGAAATGAAAAAAGCCAAAGTTCTCTGGCTACACATTTACATTTACATTCAGTCATTTAGCAGACGCTTTTATCCAAAGCGACTTACAAATGAGAGCAATAGAAGCAACAAGAACAGTCAAGGGCTACAGTATGCAAGTGCTGTAACAAGTCTCAGTTAATCTAGCACAGAACACACAGGACAGAACTTTTTTTTATTTAAATTTTTTTATAAATTGCCGGAAGGCCCGCCAGAAGATCATTACAGTAGTCCAGTCTGGAGAGAACAAGAGCTTGGACCAGGAGTTGTGTGGCCTGCTCTGATAGGAAGGGTCTAATCTTCCTAATGTTGTATAACGCAAATCTGCAGGACCGGGTTGTTGCAGTAATGTGGTCAGTGAATTTTAGCTGATCATCAATCACAGCTCCAAGGTTCCTGGCTGTCCTGGACAAAGTAATGGTTGATGATCCTAGCTGAATGGAGAGATTGTGATGAAGTCCTGGGTTGGCTGAGACCACAAGCAGTTCTGTCTTTGCAAGTTTGAGTTACACAGGTGATGCTCCTTCATCCAGGCAGAAATGTCTGTTAGGCAGGCAGCGATACGAACACCAACCGTGGGATCATCTGGTTGAAATGAGAAGTAGAGTTGAGTGTCGTCGGCATAGCAGTGATAGGAAAAGCCATGTTTCTGAATGACAGATCCCAGTGATGACATGTAGATGGAGAAGAGAAGTGGTCTAAGCACTGAGCCCTGGGGAACTCCAGTAGCTAGATGATGTGACACTTCACCTCTCCATGACACGCTGAAGGACCTACCTGAGAGGTAAGTTGAGCCACTGGAGAGCAGTAACTGAGATGCCCATCTTCATGAGAGTTGACAGGAGGATCTGGTGGTTAACTGTGTCAAAAGCAGCAGACAAATCTAGTAAGATAAGTACTGTGGATTTGGAAGCCGCTCTTGCCTGTCTCAGTGCCTCCATAACCGAGAGCAGGGCAGTCTCAGTTGAGTGGCCGCTTTTGAAGCCGGATTGGTTGATGTCCAGGAGGTTGTTCTGTTCAAGAAATGTAGAGAGCTGGTTAAACACAACTCGCTCAAGTGTCTTTGCAATGAAAGGCAGAAGGGATACCGGTCTGTAGTTTTCTAAAAGTGCTGGGTTCAGAGAGGGTTTCTTAAGCAGTGGGGTTACCCGAGCCTGCTTAAATGCTGTGGGGAAGGTCCCGGTGTGAAGAGAGGTGTTGACAATGTGAGTAAGTGCTGGAGTAACAGAAGAAGAAATGGCCTGAAGGAGGTGAGTGGGGATAGGATCAAGCGGACAGGTAGTGGGATGATTGGAAAGGATGAGACATCTGCGTGTCGGTTTGTGGTGTGGAGAATTGGCTGCTGATGGAGGAGGTTTTGTTTGTGAAAAATGATGCAAAGTCACAAAGATGGTGACAAGCATTTGTTTTCCCATTTCTTTGCTTTCTCAATTTTCCAAAATATTAGAAAAGTTGTTTGTTAAAAGGCTGGATAATTATATAGAATTAAATCATATTTTGATGGAACAACAATTTGGTTTTAGAGCACAGAGGTCCACTACAATGGCAGTTATTAATTTAGTTGAAAATATTACACAAGCAATAAACAAAAAACAGTACACAGTTGGAATTTTTTTAGATTTACAGAAAGGCTTCCACACAATAGAAGATCACAATATCTTATTACGTAAATTGCAAAAGTATGGTTTCAGGGGGATAGCACATTCTTGGGTTTAAAATTACTTAACAGACACTCTAAAAAATGCTGGGTTAAAAACAACCCAAGTTGGGTTGAAAATGGCTAACCCAGCGATTGGGTTGTTTTAACCCAGCGGTTGGGTTAAATATTTGCTTAAAACAACCCAATCGCTGGGGTTAGTTCATTTTCAACCCAACTTGGGTTGTTTTTAACCCTGCATTTTTTAGAGTGTAGGCTTCAGTATGTACATATAAATGGTGTAGAGTCTAATTTGCAGAGAATAAGTTGTGGAGTTCCGCAAGGTTCGGTGTTGGGACCGAAGTTATTTTTGCTCTATATTAATGAGATTTGTAAGGTGTCTGATGTACTCAATTATGTCTTGTTTGCTGACGACACCAATGTTTATTGCTCAGGTCAAAATCTGGAAGATTTAGTAATGGTAGTGGAGAGAGAACTGTACAAACTAAAGAGCTGGTTCGACTCAAATAAATTATCCCTGAATTTATCTCAAACAAAATTCATGGTATTTGGTAATAAAATGATAGATAATGATATTAAAATTAAAATTGATAATAATATACTAGAAAGAGTTAATTACATTAAGTTCTTAGGAGTGATTATAGATCATAAAATGGCATGGATATACCATATACAAAATGTCCAAAAGAAAATATCAAAAACAATTGCAATTTTATATAAATTGCAATATATTTTGAACAAAAGTGCATAATATATATTGCACAGTACTCTCATCACTCCATATTTAACATATGGAATAGAAATCTGGGGAAATAGATATAAATCTAGAACTACTCTACTACAAAAAAAAAAGGCCATCAGAATAATTACACATTCTCCATATAATACCCCAACAAATTCTTTGTTTACCCAGTTGAAAACAAGACTTGGTCGATTTGTACACTACTAACCTTGTGTATAAGGCAAGACAACACTCCCTCCCTCATTCCTTGTAAGCTATGTTCAGCTTGAGAGACAGTAATTACGACCTTAGAGGGACATTTATGTTTAATATATATTGTAGAACTAATTTAAGAAGAAACTGCCCATCAAATAAAGGTGTTCAGCTTTGTAATAGCTTTCCTAATGAATTAAAAAAGGCGAATTCATTAATACAGTTTAAAAAACTTTATAAAGCATTGGTAATGAAAAGATATACTGAATAGTGATGATAATAATAGTAGTAGTGGTGATGATGGTAATGATGACAGTGATGGTAATGGTAATAATGATAACCGTGATAATAATAATAATAATAATAATAATGCATGTTCTTTCAAATACACATTGAGAATATCCTATATTTGTGATATTAAATTAATATTAATTAGTGCTGCTTGTGTGGAGTTAAGGGTAGGCATAATAAGCTTTAGCTTCAGCATACACCCTTGGTCAATAAGAATGTAAACATTCGGGAGGCCAGGGTTCGGGAGGCCAGGGCGGCCCGCGGAGTTCGGGAGGCCAGGGCTGCCCGCGGAGTTCGGGCGGCCAGGGCGGCCCTCGGAGTTCGGGCGGCCAGGGCGGCCCGCGGAGTTCGGGCGGCCAGGGCTCAGGCACTGGAACAGACACCACCGGCTCAGGCACTGGAACAGACACCACCGGCTCAGGCTCAGGAACAGGCACCACCGGCTCGGGCACTGGAACTGGCACCACCGGCTCAGGAACTGGCACCACCGGTTCAGGAACAGACACCACCGGCCCAGGAACAGACACCACCGGTCCAAGTGTGTGCATAGCCCACACACACCACATGGCTGTGGCCATAATGGCCAGTGTCGCGGTCACTGAAGGCTCAGGAACAGACGCCTCCGGCTCCGGCTCAGGAACAGACACCACCGGCTCAGGCACTGGAACAGACACCACCGGCTCAGGCACTGGAACAGACACCACCGGCTCAGAAACAGACATCACCGGCTCAGAAACAGGCACCACCGGCTCAGGCACTGGAACTGGCACCACCGGTTCAGGAACAGACACCACCGGCCCAGGAGCAGACACCACCGGTCCAAGTGTGTGCGTAGCCCACACACACCACATGGCTGTGGCCATAATGGCCAGTGTCGCGGTCACTGAGGGCTCAGGAACAGACGCCTCCGGCTCAGGAACAGACACAGAAATAGACACAAGCATAGGCACAGACTCAGGAACCGACACTGGCTCCGGCTCAGGAACCGACACTGGCTCCGGCTCAGGAACAGGCACTGGCTCCGGCTCAGGAACAGGCACTGGCTCCGGCTCAGGAACAGGCACTGGCTCCGGCTCTGGAACAGACGACACTGGCTCCGGCTCTGGAACAGACGACACTGGCTCCGGCTCTGGAACAGACGACACTGGCTCCGGCTCTGGAACAGACGACACTGGCTCCGGCTCTGGAACAGACGACACTGGCTCCGGCTCTGGAACAGACGACACTGGCTCCGGCTCTGGAACAGACGACACTGGCTCCGGCTCTGGAACAGACGACACTGGCTCCGGCTCTGGAACAGACGACACTGGCTCCGGCTCTGGAACAGACACCACCGGCTCAGGAACAGGAACAGACACCACCGGCTCAGAGACCACCGGCACAGGGACCACCGGCACAGGGACCCCCGGAACTGGATCCCCCGGAACTGAGACCCCCGGAGCCGTCACGGAGGGAGCCTTCCTTCTCCTCCTCCGCTTAGAGACCACCGGCACCGAGTCCACCGGAACAGGGACCACCGGAACTCGATCCACCCGAACAGGGACACCCGGAACAGGGACCACCGGAACTCGATCCACCGGAACAGGGACCACCGGAACAGGGACCACCGGAACACGGACCACCGGAACTGGGTCCATCGGAACCGGGACCCCCGGAACTGGGTGAGTGGCCGATATGGCGACCACGTTCTTCCTCCTCCCTCTCCCCGAAGGGGTCATCGGAGGACTGGGGACCTGGCAGTCTGTGAGGATAAGTGGGGGAGGACCAAGAGGTGGAAGTCCACCCTTATGGAGCTCTCCTCCATCACCCCGATTGTATACAAACCCCACAAACTGCCAGAATGATAAAATCCCCAGCATTCCCATCTCCCAAGCGCTGACAGGCTCCTTCAGGCCATTGTTAAAAATGTCCTTACGCTCCGTGTCACTGATGTTGAGCCCCTCTGCTGCGAAGACAAACCGGTAAGCAAACTCCCTCACGCTGGCCTTCTCCTGCCGAAGGGAAAGGAGCTTGCTCCGTCGTCCTGCGGTCTGTGCAGCAGAGGGGCAGGGAGATGGGAAAAGGAAGGTCTTCATTTTCTGCTGAGTCCTCTTGTTGGTCGGTTCATTCTGTCACGTTAACTTAGGAGAAACTGAGGTGAGGACTCAAGAGCACGAAGTGAAGATTTATTTACAAAAATAAACAAACACAAAACAAAAACCCACAAGGGGGGAAAAACATAACCTAACTCAAATAACATAAACACTTAAACATAAACATACCAAGTAGGGGAAGGAGCGGATGACGGAAGGGGAGACGTAGACATGACATCACAATGAACCGACAAGGACTGCAAACACAAAGGAACTTATAAAGGGGACTAATAAGGCAGGTAACGAGGGAACACAGGTGGGGCAAATTAAACCAATAACAGGATAACAAGGAGGGTGGGAACTAGACAAGGACGGAAAATAACAAACCACCACATGTGCTACACAAGACAGGACAGGCATGTGACAAAACATAAATTAAACCAATTATGTTAAAATTACCCAGCATTTTTGGAAAATAGCCCAACATAGTGACTCAATTGTGGGTTGGTATAGCACCTTCCCAACTGTGGGTTAATTTAAAAAGTAAGCCAACAATGTTAAAATGACCCAAAATTTGGGGAAAATACCCAACCTAGTGACCCAACTGTGGGTTGGTATAATACCTTCCCAACTGTGGGTTATTTTAACCCAATTCATTTTTTCATAATTTTTTTTTTTTAAACTCCAGCGCCGGTTGATTGACGAGTGCAACCATTTTATGTCATCGACGTAGAACGCAAACAAAATGGCGTCGCCCGTTGTCCAAATATATCATGTATTTTTTAAATAACGTACATCTTTCATGGGTTTTCTATTACATATTTTAGTAAGAGACATATGTTATATTAAGCCATACAAGTCTTAACACCAGGGGATCCCTTAACTGTTATCACCGGTGGGCCCATTTGCCACTGCATGTTTAAAACAATTATATCTTATATTTATCCTGATCTAATACTTGACAAACTATATATAATTCGAAAGCTTACGAACTCAAGATTCATCCTGTGAAAACCGTTTTGAAATCGGACTTTGCGTTACCATGGAAACGGTACTCTAAATTCTTCTAGAGGCTCCTCCCCTAGTGGGCGTCGTCATGTTTCATATTACAACATTTATTTTAAAAACTTTATAATAAAAACTTTTTCTAATCTTGACAAAACAGATATCGTCGGAAAGGTCTGAGTCTCACGGTTCTATATCTGCCAACTGTTTTGTGATATTTGGACAAAAATATACACTCGCCTAAAGGATTATTAGGAACACCTGTTCAATTTCTCATTAATGCAATTATCTAATCAACCAATCACATGGCAGTTGCTTCAATGCATTTAGGGGTGTGGTCCTGGTCAAGACAATCTCCTGAACTCCAAACTGAATGTCGGAATGGGAAAGAAAGGAGATTTAAGCAATTTTGAGCGTGGCATGGTTGTTGGTGCCAAACGGGCCGGTCTGAGTATTTCACAATCTGCTCAGTTACTGGGATTTTCACGCACAACCATTTCTAGGGTTTACAAAGAATGGTGTGAAAAGGGAAAAACATCCAGTATGGGGCAGTCCTGTGGGCCAAAATGCCTTGTTGATGCTAGAGGTCAGAGGAGAATGGGCCGACTGATTCAAGCTGATAGAAGAGCAACTTTTACTGAAATAACCACTCGTTACAACCGAGGTATGCAGCAAAGCATTTGTGAAGCCACAACACGCACAACCTTGAGGCGGATGGGCTACAACAGCAGAAGACCCCACCGGGTACCACTCATCTCCACTACAAATAGGAAAAAGAGGCTACAATTTGCACAAGCTCACCAAAATTGGACAGTTGAAGACTGGAAAAATGTTGCCTGGTCTGATGAGTCTGGATTTCTGTTGAGACATTCAGATGGTAGAGTCAGAATTTGGCGTAAACAGAATGAGAACATGGATCCATCATGCCTTGTTACCACTGTGCAGGCTGGTGGTGGTGGTGTAATGGTGTGGGGGATGTTTTCTTGGCACACTTTAGGCCCCTTAGTGCCAATTGGGCATCGTTTAAATGCCACGGCCTACCTGAGCATTGTTTCTGACCATGTCCATCCCTTTATGACCAGCATGTGCCCATCCTCTGATGGCTACTTCCAGCAGGATAATGCCCCATGTCACAAAGCTCCAATCATTTCAAATTGGTTTCTTGAACATGACAATGAGTTCACTGGACTAAAATGGCCCCCACAGTCCCCAGATCTCAACCCAATAGAGCATCTTTGGGATGTGGTGGAGCGGGAGCTTCGTGCCCTGGATGTGCATCCCACAAATCTCCATCAACTGCAAGATGCTATCCTATCAATATGGGCCAACATTTCTAAAGAATGCTTTCAGCTCCTTGTTGAATCAATGCCACGTAGAATTAAGGCAGTTCTGAAGGCCAAAGGGGGTCAAACACAGTATTAGTATGGTGTTCTTAACAGTCGTTTAGGGGAGTGTGTACATTTGTTACAGGAGATTGCATAAAAAAATCAATGTAATTTTAATGACCCCCGGTGGCTATTTGTGGTACAGCGCCTAAACAAAAATCTCATGGGGACTTCAATTTTTGTGATATCAACTTCAAATTTGGAACACAAATTGGTTAGACATTTGGCTTTGATTTGATAGTAATTTTAGAGTAACATATATATTTTATATAAAATAAAATATTTAGTACAGTACTTTTGATTTACAGTACATTTAAACTTTCATAACCTTTTCATAATTTTTTTTTTAAAAGTGATTTCACTTGAGCCATAATCTGCTGACTGCCTTCTTTAAAATGAGACCAAACTTTATGTCTATTTTCCAAAGCATTCTTGAATTGCAACCATTTAAGTTTGGATAGTGCATTTTCAAAAGGGGGGTGAGAGTTAACAGGTTAAAAACAACTAAAATAATTTATGTAAAGTGGTCGAAAAGAATTGTGTTGGATTAACGTAATTTACTTAAGTAAATTGAACAATCATCAAATGTTATTTTCGGCCTACTTAACCGAAACATGTTCTGTCTAAACGAAAATATTGAGTTGAGCTAAAACGCAAAGGTTTCAAGTCTGTTTAACACAATGCAATTGTGAATGAGAAACCTAATACAATGGTGTTAAATGAAAATTATTTGTAAAATAAACTGAACAGCATCGAAAACTGTAAAATTATTGCTCCGTATCATCTCTTTCATAATGCATTAGGAGAAATACAAATCCTCAAGGTTTCATTTATGGATGTGTTTTCCTGTGGGTGGAGGTAGAAAACATCTCCTGAATTCTCCAGCGAGCAGAAACATGCTTTTATTATTCTGCCCATATTAGGCTAAGCTTCCTTTTCTGTGGGCTTTCTCTAAAACGAAACCTTGCATGAAATGTGAGATGGGTGGGTGGAGAAACACGGTATAAACAGGCATGCTCACAACCCAGTGAACAGACTCTCCGGAGGAATCAGTGAACATGAGGCCGATGCAGGAGAGCATTAAGATCTTGTACTTTGCCAATGGCTCAGAGGAGCCGTTTGTAGAGGTGAGCTTTGAGGAAGGACTGGAACTGTGTGTATATCTCACGTTCGGTCACTGATGCTTCACGTCTGTGTGTTTTCCTCCAGATCGTCACGGTAAATCAGCAGAAGCGCCGTCCGAGTGTTTGCAGCTCCGCAGATTCGGAATCCGAGGAGCTGCCGGTTTTAATAGACCACAGTCAGATCCTGGACGAACACCATCTTGAACAAGTAAGTGCACTTTTCTGATTCAAACATGCACGTTTTATAGATGTGAGATGGTGGTCCAGTGGGTTAAACCATGGAACTGATGCGCAGAAGGTTGCTGGTTCAATCCCAGCGGTCACCACCAGTGTGTCCTTGAGCAAGGCACTTTACTCGGACCCACTTTATATTAGGTGGCCTTAACTACTATGTACTAACATTTTAATTAATAATTTGATGCATTGCTCTTACTGTGTACATACATGTTTTTACATTGTACTTACATTTTGAAAAATACCTGCATGTAATTACATCTGTAATTAATTTCTGTAGTTACATTTGTAATTACACTGTTGACACTTCCCTTACACCAAACCCTACCCTTAAACTGACCCACACCACCACACCTGTCCCTAACCCTACCCTTAAACTTACCCATCCCACCACACCTGTCCCTAACCCTACCCTTAAACTGACCCACACCACCACACCTGTCCCTAACCCTACCCTTAAACTTACCCATCCCACCACACCTGTCCCTAACCCTACCCTTAAACTGACCCACACCACCACACCTGTCCCTAACCCTACCCTTAAACTTACCCATACCACCACACCTGTCCCTAACCCTACCCTTAAACTGACCCACACCACCACACCTGTCCCTAACCCTACCCTTAAACTGACCCACACCACCACATCTGTCCCTAACCCTACCCTTAAACTTACCCATCCCACCACACCTGTCCCTAACCCTACCCTTAAACTGACCCACACCACCACATCTGTCCCTAACCCTACCCTTAAACTGACCCACACCACCACACCTGTCCCTAACCCTACCCTTAAACTGACCCACACCACCACACCTGTCCCTAACCCTACCCTTAAACTTACCCACACAACCCCACCTGTCCCTAACCCTACCCTTAAACTTACCCACACCACCACACCTGTCCCTAACCCTACCCTTAAACTTACCCACACCACCACATCTGTCCCTAACCCTACCCTTAAACTGACCCATCCCACCACACCTGTCCCTAACCCTACCCTTAAACTGACCCACACCACCACATCTGTCCCGTATCCCACCTCAATATCAGCAAAAGTGCACTGTAAAAAATACTGCACCCGTTTTACTCAATAAAATTGAGGCAACTATTTGCATCAGCTTTTTTGAGTATTTTAAACTCATTTTATTTGTGTTTATCCGATTAGACTTTGCATGTTTTCAACTTGGACTGTTAAGTAATAGCAACTCAATTTTATCAATTTAGAAAATTATTTAATGTAATTTAAAATTACAATTTAAAGGGTTAGTTCACACCAAAATGTACATTCTGTCATTAATTATTCACCCTCATGTCGTTCCAAACCTTCGTTCATCTTCAGACACAAATGAAGATATTTCTGATGAAATCCCAGAGCTCTCTGATCCCTCCATAGACAACAATGTGATAAACACTTTCAAGGCCCTAAAGTATAGGAAAGACATAATTAAAATAGTCCATGTGACTCCAGTGCTTCAAACTCAATGTTATGAAGCCATGAGAATACTTTTTGTGCGCAAAAACAAACAAAAATAACGACTTTATTCAGCAATTTAGCGTTAGCCAAGCCATGTAATTCAAGGCAAATTTAAGTATTTATCAATACAAACATTTAGCTTTATCCTTGCTATATTTAAACCATTGAACAGTTCATATTTAATGTCATTCTTACCTTTTTTAGTGTCGTCGGGTTGCCAGCAGTGCAAATGCAGTCCTGTCAGCCATCAAAATGGCGTCTGTCATGAACATTTGTGTTTTTGCAACAGCCAAATCCACTTGTTTAGACTTTTAAATAAATTTTACTTAAAAAGTATCTCGAAAAGGCACACATCTAAATAATACTCAAGATAATACACGCACCATTTAATTGTAAAACACGTGTTCAGAGCTGCCAACTTTTCAAAAAAGCGTAGAGTGAGATTTTGCCGCGTAAAAAGAACAAATTGCAACAACAAAAAATAAAATAAATAATTATATATATATATATATATATAAACAAAATGAATCTATATGACGCGTTGTAGGCTATACAGTAGCCTATATCCTATAGACACACACACACACACACACACACAATTTTAAAGCACTATGTAGGCCTAGAGGCATGGTTTTGTCTAAATAGAACAAATTGATTATACATCAACCTCTACAGCACACACTCTTACAGGGAAGAAAAAGGAAAAGGAAAAAGGAAGGAAGTCTGTCCTGTCTGTTGCTCTTCTGTCTGTTGTGTGGTTCTTTTTTTGCTGTGGCTGATCTAAAAAAAACAGTGTTGTAGTAAAAACTACTTTGAGTAGTTAAGTTACATTCAAGCTACCCTTTTGAAAAAGTAGCTACACTACAAGTTACTATCAAAAAGTAGCTGGCTACACTTTTTTCTTTTCTTTTTTTTTACAATGAGATTGTTACAAATAACTGAATAAATGTTAATGAAGAATGTTATAATATTTGGGGTTTTAAGCTTCATAGTGCAATGTAATTATGATTTCAAAGAGGGTGAATTCAGGGTTATTGGGACACTTTTCCCCAGTCATTTCTATGGAAAAAAACTGTCAGAATCATTACACACAATACTCAAATATAGCCTATATCTCAAACTGGCTGCCAAAGTGCAAAATGGCTACAAATTTAACATCAGTGCAAGAGCAAAATGTATGCAAATCAACTTTGCGATGCTGTTTGTGAACGTTCGTTGGAACTATGGTTTCGGGAAACACGACTTGTTAAACTCTGCATATAATGACAGAACTGGTGACCATAGTTAGCGAACAACGCTTTCGGGAAACGCACCCCTGAGCATTTCCTGTTTAAAGGCCTGTACACACCGGGACGAATATCGCGCGCGTTAATCGCCAGCGTTTTTCGTGACGTTTTTCGGCGCGTCTTGAGTGTTCACACCCAAGCGATTTTCACTCGCGATGCGCCGAGTGAACGTGCAATTTCACTCCCTGACATTAGATGGCGCTTATTGAAAAACAGAAATAGCCCGGTACACAAGGTGGCGCTGCGCTCGCTGCATCCCTTGTCACACAGAAGAAGAAGAAGAAGAAGAGAGAGTATTTACCATGGTATTTACATGTTAGCCGAAACACACATAACTTTCTCACATACTAAAACATGGATTTCTCAAGCAGCAGCAGCAGCTCCAGCGATGAGGACATTGTTGTTCTGTTGAACGAGGAAAGACAACAGAAAAGACGCAGATTTTGGATACATCCCATAGTTAAAAAAAGAAGTAAATCTTCGAACTCGCTGACGGACATTCTAAAATACCCCCGAAAACGTTCATGGTACATTTTTAGCTCTTGTATCAGTCGATAGAACTCCCCATGTTCTTCTCTTTTTTAACTATGGGATGTATCCAAAATCTGCGTCTTTTCTGTTGTCTTTCCTCGTTCAACAGAACAACAATGTCCTCATCGCTGGCGCTGCTGGAGTCTTCTTCGCCAATGTGTGCTCGGCTAGACCGTTTTGTGCTTGAGCGCCACCAAGTCGTGTTTTACTGTAACTTCAGCAGCTCCAGGCACGTGAACAAAAGCGCCGATCTGATTGGTCGGCCAGTTTTTAACGCGCCGCGTCAAAAAAAAAAAACGAACCCGAGGCGTTTTTTTAAAAATGACGCTTTTACGCCTGACGTTTTACGCGTCGGTGTGAACACTCACATTGGCGCCCATTGTTTAGTCACGAGGCGTTAAACGTCGGCGATAAACGCGCGCGAAAATCGTCCCGGTGTGAACAGGCCTTAACACTGTAAAGCGGCTTTGAAACAATCTGCATTGTTAAAAGCGTTTCCATCTCATGAAGACATGAACTTCACCTCCAGAGCCGCTCTGAGAGTCACTTCATGACCTTTCACACACACACACACACACACACACACACACGCACACGCACTTTTCCATCTCATGAAGACATGAACTTCATCTCCAGAGCCGCTCAGAGTCGCTCTCGTCAGAACCCAAAACGGACTGTAGCTTTAGGTCGCGCAACAACACCGTATTTATTTGCCCATTTATCTTGAACCCCCTCACCGAGAGCATAACTAATCGATCAACATGATCGGCTCAACGTGTAGATCTATAGATAAACTCATCTTTCAGGCATTTGACTGACCGGGTTGACACTTCAGCGTGAGAAATCGGGTGTGTGGCGTGTGAGCGTGTGAAACCAATCAAATGCGTGTGTCTCACGGCCAATGCGTGAGAGTTGGCAGCTCTGTGTGTTTACAACATTATATTAAATAAGTTACTCAAAATATTAAGTAAAGTACTAAACATAGATTTGTTGAAAATATAGAATTTATTTTTGTTACAATTACAACCCCACTGAGTCATTTTTCCCAGTGTGTTTTGCAATACAGTTTGAACACAGTAAGTACATTGTACTTATTTTTTGATGTAAGTACATAGTAGTTAAGGCCACCTAATATAAAGTGGGGCCCTTTACTCCATGTTGCTCCAAGCATTGATGTAAATGTGGATCTCCACAGCTGATGAATCACATCCCGGCTCGGACTCGAGGTTATCCGTGGAAGCTGGCGTACAGCACGGCGGAGCATGGCACCAGCCTGAGGACACTGTACCGGCAGATGGGAGAGCTAGACAGACCCGTGCTCATGGTCATCAAGGACACGGACAACCAGGTGAGTTCACAGGTCAAACCCTCAAGGGCACGTTACTTTAAAAAAGTAATTAGTTATAGTTACTAGTTACTTCTTATAAATAGTAACTGAGTTACATCATTTTAAAAGTAACTAATTACCAGGGAAAGTAACTACTGTGTTTTTTTTTTTTCTTCAAATGTTCAAATATGTCAAATAACTTGGATGCCCCAAATATTAAATATGTTAATTGAATGAATTGGACACTAAATAGAATAAATTATTATTATAAAACATTGTACGTTAATGTACACTATTGTAATGTTGCTGTGGGACAATGTGAGAGACACCTATCAAATTCTATACATTATTGTAAATATTATTAGTAGATCTACAATAGTGTAAATATAGTGTAAATATTATCAGTACTACTCCTTTGGTAGTGGAGCTCACGTTATCTCCTGGGTTTTTAGCCGCTCATGTTGTGGCTGTGATGATGTGAGGCTTCATTAGATTAGAATTACTGGCCACAGACGTGGAGAGACTCTTTCTTCCTGGGCATAAGTTGCACGTTACATAAACATTCTGACCTTTCACCTCAACGAGGGAAGAGTAGCGATTATACTTCCAGTTTGCGAAAGCTATCTTTGAAGTCGTTGGACTGGCCATTGCGTGTGTGTGTGTGTGTGTGTGTGTGTCAGAGGTGTGTGTGAACTCAACCTATCAACCTCAACCTTGTCTCCCACCCACCAATCATCATTGACATTCTAAACAGTATGTAAACAGTAAACAGTAACAGTATGTAAGCATGTGCAGATTGGCCTGTACATACAAAGAGTTCTGGCAGTTGTTGTGTCTGAGTGAGAAAATAATTGATGAAATGTGAGAGATGTAGTCATTGAATGCATTTTGTGCCAAAGCAATGATGATTGATCCTCAGTTTAGCCCACATTGACTTCTGTTGTGCTCCCTGTGTGAAGAGTTTTGCAAAAGTGACCTAAGTATTGGGAAATGTGTCCTAGCGTCTGTAAAAAACTGTAAATCGATCTGTGCCAAATGTGAGTATCTGAGAACGCATCTGCTGATGTAGACGAGTGTCTGTCAATATTAAAGCGCAAAAAGACTATTCAAATACGGAAACTGTGTTCATACACAGTTCACACACATATATTATGTAAACACAAACTTTTATTTTGGATGTGATTAATCGTGATTAATCTTTTGACAGCCCTACAAAAAACATTTGACAAAAAACATTTGTTTCATGTAAGCAATAAATATTACGCATTATGTGTTCATGCAAGAACAATGAATAGACACCCAGCCCATCATCTTAACAGAGAGAGAGAGAGAGAGAGAGAGAGAGAGAGAGAGAGAGAGAGAGAGAGAGAGAGAGAGAGAGAGAGAGAGACGCATTAAACGCCACTCTTCTGAAACTCTGCAGTGTATATGTGACCACTGGTCCTAGAACTTTTATTCATATTGTGAATAGATTGAATACAGAAAGCAAGCTAAGCACGCTCCCTTTAATATATCATGCATCTTTAAAAATGCATTGGTTTGTTATGATAAAGAATAGCACAAAGTAACGCAGGTTAGTTGTAACACACATGGTTTAACACTTTCCACACATGCCAGGATGACCAAACCTAGTGTGTTTACTAGTTGCCATATCAACACTATATATAGAAAAAAATGCATCAAAAATAAAAATGTGTTTATTTTTAATAATTAATAAATGCCATTATTTTATTTGAAAAAGTTAATAATTGTATTTTATTGACAAAATATTTTAGTTTGTCATATATATATATATATATAGTATTATTATTATTTTTATTTTATTATATCAGGTAACATTTTAAGCTGTCATTTGGTCGTGTTATAATGTACCCCACCTATGGGGCATAGTTCGAGGGGCTGATACTGTTCTTTCTCTCAGTAATTATTTGTCCTGTTTTGAGAAGACCCTCTCAGAGGGAACGGATTATTCATATACAGAGTCTATTATTTTATATCAAATTAAAATCATTCATTATTACATAATGATTTAATTTCTATAGGCTATATTGTTAAATATAGAGTCGGCTCTTCAGATATGCGAGCCAGCTCCCAACGTTCACCTACAAGAGTCGGCTCATTCGCGAACGACCAATCACTGGTGTGAATGAATGGTGCAGGTTTAATTTACCACACACACACACACACACAGAATCATGTGTTTCCATCTCATATGGGGACATGAACGCATGAACTTCATCTCCAGAGCCGCTCTGAGAGTCATTTCATGACCTCATACACACACACACACACACACACGTTTCCATCTCATGAGGACATGAACACATGAACTTCAACTCCAGAGCCGCTCTGAGAGTCACTTCATGACCTCTCACACACACACACACACACACACACACACACACACACACGTTTCCATCTCATGAGGACATGAACACATGAACTTCATCTCCAGAGCCGCTCTGAGAGTCACTTCATGACCTCACACACACACACACACACACACACACACACACACACACACACACACACACACACACACACACACACACACGATTAGACTCCCCCTGAAACTGCCTCATCGACACGGCATCCTCAATAAACCTGTCTCCAGTGTGATGACTCCGATTGTTCGAATATTCCGATCTATTATGACCTCTGACCTGTAAAGCTGCCAGAATAATAATAATAATCATACGCTGTTTGTTAATTGGCCAGAGGAGAACTGGCACCCCGACTGAGTCTGGTTTCTCCCAAGGTTTATTTTTCTCCATTCTGCTCCTGATGGGGTTTTGGTTTCCTTGCCACTGTTGCCTCTGGCTTGGCGTGCTCAGTTGGGGACACTACATATTTCTAAATTTTTCAACTAAATATCCAAATAAATCTGATTATTAAACTAAATTAACCATACAAACTAAAATTCCTGATCTAAAGCCCACACTGTCACTGTATGATAATTGAAATGAACTGATGACATCACCGTTTTATCCAGAACGGCTATACGGCCGAATCAAATTATGCTGCATTATTTTCCTGTACAATGCAGATTGCTTTGAAACAATCTGCATTGTTAAAAGCGCTTTATAAATAAAGTTGACTTGACTTGACACACACACACACACACACATACATGTTTCCATCTCATGAAGACATGAACTTCATCTCCAGAGCCGCTCTGAGAGTCACTTCATGACCTCTCACACACACACACACACACACACACACACACACACACACACACACACACACACACACACACACACACACTTTTCCATCTCATGAGGACATGAACACATGAACTTCACCTCCAGAGCCGCTCTGAGAGTCACTTCATGACCTCACACACACACACACACACACACGTACTTTTCCATCTCATGAGGACATGAACACATGAACACATGAACTTCACCTCCAGAGCCGCTCTGAGAGTCACTTCATGACCTTACACACACACACACACAGAGAGAGAGAGAGAGAGAGAGAGAGAGAGAGAGAGAGAGAGTCTCTTCATGACCTTGCACACACACACACACACTCACACACTTTTCCATCTCATGAGCATTTTACCGTGTCATTTGAGGAAAAATTCCCGTCACAAACACACAGAAACTCAAAGCTCTTCACGGCAACCCTTCAAAATAAAAGTTTGGTTTAACTTGCCGTTGTACAGTAGAATATAGATATGTCTCAATGTAATAATAATAATACTAACACTAATGTAATAAAAAATCATCAAAATGATTTTAAAGTAATAATCACAATTTTTCTTCCATGTTTTAATATGAACAGTATAACGCTCAGTTGTGCTGCAGTTTGTTTGACAAAGTTTGTTTACTTCAATTAAAAGATCAAATGTTTAATGTCTTCATTTGATTCCCAGAAAATACGCGACACAGAATGTGTGGGAAATCTTGAAATGAAAAACAATATGCATATTAATATGGTTGTTTTTATGAACTCAGTTCATTAAGTAGCTTATTTACAGGTAAATATTACAGTAAACACATCACAGACAAAGGCAGCTCTGCCATAATGTCAATAACACTTCCTTAAATGACACAGTTATTGATGTAAACATCCCTAAAGGCACAGTTTTACCGGTACCCAACCCTAGTCCTAATCCATGCTTTATAATGTACACACTGACATTATAACGCTTGGATTAGCCTGAAAGAAGAAAGTCATATACACCTAGAATGGCCTGAGGGCGAGTTTTCCTTTTCAGGTGAACTATCCCTTTAATATCAAGCAGTTATGACTTGCGTTTGCATGACGATAAATGTCATCGCATGTGACTCGCATTCAATTCAAGTCAAATTTATTTCACGAGACATATCGTTTCAAAAGCAGCTTCACAGAAAATGCATCTACATTACAATTTAAATTGATTTCTACATGTTATGCATTTCAGAAATGCACATATACAAGCACACAGATTAGCTAACTATCGATTATTAATCAATATAATAACTATGGCACAGTAGAGATGAGCATTGCATTGCATTCAAAGTGTTTTTCAAAGCGAACCCTTGACTTTGGATGGATCGAGCTCGTTTCATAACGGATGACCTTTACTCCGTTATTGACCCGAGCTGATGTGATCATCTGCATGTGCTCATCATTGATCCTGCGGCTCTAAACACGTCTGATCTGTGTGTGTGTGTGTGTGTGTGAATCCTCAGGTGTTCGGAGCGTTTTCCTCCAACCCCTTCAGAGTGAGCAGCTGCTGCTACGGGACGGGAGAGACGTTCCTCTACAGCTTCAGTCCGGAGTTTCAGGTACCCGTGACCCCACGACCTCTCATCTGATCGCATGCACGAGCCAGTTTTGACCTGTTGTTTGCTTCTTGCGCAGATTTTCCGCTGGAGTGGGGAAAACTCCTACTTTGTGAGAGGATTCCTCGACTCGCTGCAGATGGGAGGAGGAGGGTGAGGCATTATCATCAGGCTCTTATTGCTCTAATGGCCACTGTCACATTTACACCTGCAGGCGCAGCGTTTGATTCAAAGTCAAGTCAGCTTTATTTCTATAGCTGCATGTCAAAATGTCAAAATATACTGCACAAAATTAATGTAAATATTATTATAATAAGTGTGAATCCAAAAATTAAAAGCACATATTAAAATAACAAGCGTGTTTTGGTCATAATTTAGACTTTTTCAAATCTAATTTCAGCTTTTTATCTCATAATTAGGACTTTTTAATCATAATTTATATTTCTAAGTCATAATTTTGACTTGAAATCCATTAAAAAAATCTATTTTTAAAGTCATAATTTCAACTGTTCATCTCACAATGACTTAGCGTGTCATATTTTTTACTTTTTATCTAATAATGAGGACTTTTAAAATCATATTTTTTACTTTTTATCTAATAATGAGGACTTTTGAAATCATATTTTTGACTTTTTATCTAATAATGAGGACTTAAAATCATATTTTCAACATTTTATCTTATGATTGACTTAGCATGTCATATTTTTGACTTTTTATCTCACTATTAAGACTTTTAAAATCATATTTTTAACATTTTATCTTATAATTATGACTTAAAAATATTATTTTAAAAGTCCTCATTATTAGATAAATAGTCAAAGATATGACATGCTGACTTTTTATCTAATAATGAGGACTTTTAAAATCATATTTTTGACTTTTTATCTAATGAGGACTTTTAAAATCATATTTTTGACTTTTTATCTAATAATAAGGACTTTTAAAATCATATTTTTGACTTTTTATCTAATAAAATCGTATTTTCAACATTTTATCTTATGATTATGACTTAAAATATGATTTTAAAAGTCCTCATTATTAAATAAATAGTCAAAAATATGACATGCTGAATTTTATCTAATAATGAGGACTTTTGAAATCATATTTTTTACTTTTTATCTAATAATGAGGACTTTTAAAATCATATTTTTGACTTTTTATCTAATAAAATCGTATTTTCAACATTTTATCTTATGATTATGACTTAAAATATAATTTTAAAAGTCCTCATTATTAAATAAATAGTCAAAGATATGACATGCTGACTTTTTATCTAATAATGAGGACTTTTGAAATCATATTTTTGACTTTTTATCTAATAATGAGGACTTTTAAAATCATATTTTTTGCTTCATCTAATAATGAGGACTTTAAAACATTTAACATTTGATCTCTTAATTATGACTTTATGATAATTGAGCTGATCAGTAATATAGTTGAATATTTAGGGCCTTTACTCATGAAGGATCCGTGTGTTTATAGGTGTTTACAAAAATGATCTGATGATCCAATCAATTCCCCGGGGTCACATGCGTTGGGAAAAGCTCTGTTCTCCGTCTCATCATGGCGGATGTGTGTTTAGATGAATCTGCACCTGTGTTCACTGCCATTGATGCGAACTCGAGAGGAAGTCGTTTTACGCTACTACAGTGTTCAGAGCTTCTGCTTTCTGAATGTGGAAGTGAGATTAAGATCTAACGGATAAATGATTCTTTCATAATCCTCTGTCAAACATTAGATCATCTTCTGCTTTCTGTCAAACTGAAATAGATGGTGATGATGAAACATGAAAGCGTCTTCATGCTGTTTGAGTTCTAGTGCAGAAATCAGTTATACAGAAATGAAATGAATGAAGGAATGGAAACAGCTTACAATTAATTACAGTAGGCCTGCATTACTTACATTTTAATGATAATTTAATACAAATTATAATACAGTTGGATTGTGTGATTTACATTTTAATCTAGTATTTCTATAATATAATATAATAATACATATAATAAAATAGGCCTGTATGATTGTGTTAGACCTGTATGATATTCTGAAAATTAATTTATTTATATAAAAACATAATAATCAAAATTATTTAAAAAATAGCCTGTATTATTTACATTTTAATGACGATTTAATAAGAGTTATAATAAAAGTGGATTGTACACTCTAAAAAAAAAAGGTTCTATATGGCACCAAATATGGTTCTTTGCTATATAGCACCACTGAAGAACCAAAATTGGTGCTATATACGATGATCCAAGAACCATTTTTGGTGCCATATAGAACCTTTATTTTTTGAGTGTATGATTTACATTTTAATCTTGAGAAAATTAATAATATTATATATATATATATATATATATATATATATTATTTATTTATTTATTTCTATAATTTACATAATAATAGAAAAATATAATATATATTTAATTATATTATTTAATTATATAATATAATATAATATAATAAATATAATAAATATAATATAATATAATATAATATAGTAGTATAGTATAATATAATATAATTAATATAATATAATATAATAAATATAATATAATATAATATAATATAATATAATATAATATAATATAGTAGTATAGTATAATATAATATAATTAATATAATATAATATAATATAATATAATATAATATAATATAATATAATATAATATAATATAATAAATATAATATAATAAATATAATATAATATAATATAATAAATATAATAAATATAATATAATATAATAATAGATCCATATGAGTTGTTTTATTGTTGTGAAAATGAATCATATTAATATAATTAATGTGTGTGTATATATATATATATATATATATATATATATATATATATATATATATATATATATATATATATATATATATATATATATATATATATATATATATATATATATATAATAAAATATAATAATGCTGTTTGATTAAACCCACATTTGATATAAAGACCTTTGACAATCTCTGTGTATTTTGTAATATTCCACTCAGAGGAGACACGATATTGTGCGTATCGAGACATGAAATGTCCCTTATTTGGATGTCAAGGTGAGAACCGTCGTCAGATCAGGCGATTAAAGCAGGTGTAAATGCAACAGGTGAAGCATCTGCCAATGCACACGTGTAGAGATGAGTCTCTAATGCTAGCTGTTGTGTGTGTGTGGCAGGGGTCCGTTTGGTCTGTGGCTGGACGCCGACCTGTACCGCGGCGCCAGTTACTCCTGCGACACCTTCTGCAACCGGCCGCTCAGCCTCCATCCCGACTTCACCGTTCAGGATCTGGAGGTGTGGACGTTCGTCTGAGCGGGAGCCGCCGTGTTTCTGTGTTCTCCCTGCGGTTGAGCTCTGAGACCGGCACAACTCGTCTGTTTACTCACTGGTGAGCGGCTTCAGATGAGAGCTTCTGCTAAATCAACCAGACAAGTTGAGGCAGGATTTGGGTTTTCAGTTCCTATTTCCTGTAACAGTAACTGTCGAAGACCTGACGGGACCTGCATTGCTCAAGTTTCGACCGCACATGTTCCATGCACACTAGTTTTGAGACGAGGCCCGTGAGAGCTACTGACTTCACTGTAAAATGCACTTATAGAGGACCGATGGTCCATGTGTCCGACTACTAACTATCCATGAAAAAGGATTTGAAAAGGAAAAATGGTGCACTGTTTGATTGTGATTTTACTATGTTATTTTTTACTGTATTTAAAGTCCTCTGTGATGTTGAATTGTGTGTTTTTGGGGGTTTTGATCGTGCAGTGCTGGCGCTGCATCTGGGGTTCAGATGTCTAATAAAATTAAGTCTAATTTTTGTGAAACTGTGTCTGTTTTCTGTCATCAGTAAACGGAGGAGCGCAGGCCGTGCATATGGCCTACAACAACACTCATATCTGCATTAAAGCTGCACTGTGTAACTTTTTTAGTCTATTCTTAGCTAAAAACACTTAGTTCTTTCAAAAATATATGTGCTCATTAATGTATATTTACTTCTTTCCAGTAATAAAGTATTCTCGTAAGTTTATAATATGCCATTGAAAATACATACGGGTAAGGGGTTCGAATGGGGGTCGCCATGTTGCCCCTCCATCTTGAAAGTACATTAGCCAAAGAGGGACATACCCGTAAATTCAAGCTTCGCCTTTCACGTTTTAACACTCAATGACACCTTGTTGATATAGCCTACAATGTAAACTTTGCCTTACACTAGTGATGTCGTACAATATACAGAATAACGATAGCACTGATAAAAGTTACTTCACTAAGATTAGCTTGCATTCGTCTGGGAACCTGATAGATGATGTTAGCAATGAAATGGTAAATAAATTACGAAAACGTAAAACTATTATTCATTTTACATAGATGTCATAACCTACATGTTAACTGACAAATTAAATAACTGCAAATTATAATCGTTTTCTAAAGTAACCTCATCACTTGAAGGAACACTAATGGACGAGGTGGAACTGGAAGCCATGTTAATCTTGGACTAAATCGGCCACCGTAGGAGTTAAAACGAAACCGGAATTGGGAGGAACAGAAACTAATATTTACTGGATGGTCATATACCTTTTCACCGCTAGATGGGGGAAAATATCACACAGTGTAGCTTTAAATACAGCTCACTGGGTAATATTCACGCCTGTACTTATATGATTCCCACCACTTGTACTTGTTTTTATTTGTGAAATATAGGATCACAGAATCAAGGAGTCCCTATCTAAAGGCCTGTTGAATGATAACTGTGACCAGAGCTGGCCCAAGGCATACGCCCCCAAGAGCACATTAAATTACTTTTTGCTGGATGTTATTTTATGATCGCAAATCACGAAATGGCCTTAAACAATTACTAAATAAACTGCAAAACGTTACGTTTTCTAATATATGCACGGATTGATTCTCGCGGCGGGCCGGACATTATTTGCAAGTTCAAAGTGCAAGAAGGGGCTGAAATTGTACTAGTCAGTTGCCCGGTAACCTTTTTATGAATGGATGGATTTGAGAATGCGCTATGGTTTAGTGTGAATATCTTGTCTCTCGTGCTGCATGTTTTGGACGGAGTACAGCAGAGCTTCCAGTTTCTCAGAAGGCTAAATGTTTTTCTGCAAGTGCCATCCCCTTGGAATTATAAGTTGTGCACATTTTGGAAGTTTTTATTTAGAAAATAAAAAGGTTCTTTCTACACAGTCGAATGAAATGCAAAAATTAAATGTTGTTTCCGCCAAATTTAATGTTTGAAAGAAATCAACATTTCTTGTTTTTAAAAGAAGTCTCTTATGGTCACCAAGGCTGCATTTATTTGATCAAAAATACATTAAAACTGTGAAATATTATTCCAGTGTAAAATAGATGTTTTCTGAATATATATATATATACACTCACCTAAAGGATTATTAGGAACAGCTGTTCAATTTCTCATTAATGCAATTATCTAATCAACCAATCACATGGCAGTTGCTTCAATGCATTTAGGGGTGTGGTCCTGGTCCAGACAATCTCCTGAACTCCAAACTGAATGTCGGAATGGGAAAGAAAGGGGATTTAAGCAATTTTGAGCGTGGCATGGTTGTTGGTGCCAGACGGGCCGGTCTGAGTATTTCACAATCTGCTCAGTTACTGGGATTTTCACGCACAACCATTTCTAGGGTTTACAAAGAATGGTGTGAAAAGGGAAACACATCCAGTATGCGGCAGTCCTGTGGGCCAAAATGCCTTGTTGATGCTAGAGGTCAGAGGAGAATGGGCCGACTGATTCAAGCTGATAGAAGAGCAACTTTGACTGAAATAACCACTCGTTACAACCGAGGTATGCAGCAAAGCATTTGTGAAGCCACAACACGCACAACCTTGAGGCGGATGGGCTACAACAGCAGAAGACCCCACCGGGTACCACTCATCTCCACTACAAATAGGAAAAAGAGGCTACAATTTGCACAAGCTCACCAAAATTGGACTGTTGAAGACTGGAAAAATGTTGCCTGGTCTGATGAGTCTGGATTTCTGTTGAGACATTCAGATGGTAGAGTCAGAATTTGGCGTAAACAGAATGAGAACATGGATCCATCATGCCTTGTTACCACTGTGCAGGCTGGTGGTGGTGGTGTAATGGTGTGGGGGATGTTTTCTTGGCACACTTTAGGCCCCTTAGTGCCAATTGGGCATCGTTTCAATGCCACGGCCTACCTGAGCATTGTTTCTGACCATGTCCATCCCTTTATGACCACCATGTGCCCATCCTCTGATGGCTACTTCCAGCAGGATAATGCCCCATGTCACAAAGCTACAATCATTTCAAATTGGTTTCTTGAACATGACAATGAGTTCACTGGACTAAAATGGCCCCCACAGTCCCCAGATCTAAACCCAATAGAGCATCTTTGGGATGTGGTGGAACGGGAGCTTCGTGCCCTGGATGTGCATCCCACAAATCTCCATCAACTGCAAGATGCTATCCTATCAATATGGGCCAACATTTCTAAAGAATGCTTTCAGCTCCTTGTTGAATCAATGCCACGTAGAATTAAGGCAGTTCTGAAGGCCAAAGGGGGTCAAACACAGTATTAGTGGTGCTCCTAATAATCCTTTAGGTGAGTGTATATACATACATATATATAGGCTAGTAAAGTGTATTTTATTCCTGTGATCAAAACTGATTTTATCATTACTCCAGTCTTCAGTGTCACATGATCCTTCTCGTTCTCATATGAGGATTTGATGCTCAACAAACATGTATGATTATCAGTGTTGAAAACAGTTGTATACAATGTTTTTACGATTCTTTGAAAGCTTTCTATTTCAGATAAATGCTGTTCTTTTGAACCTTCTATATTCATCAAAGAATCCTGGGGAAAAGTGAGCATATTCAGCATAAGAGACGTATTATTATTTTTTTTTATGTACATATTATCCCAGTCTGAACTGTAGTACTGTAAGACTTTGAATATTAACACCTGAGCACTCTTATGGGTTTGCTACTGTTACAAATAAAAACCGTATAAGGGTAAAAACATGCCAGCCAGACATGATAATAACACAGCTACAATAGCATTGACACTGAGTGTGCGAATTATCAGGAATTGACAATAGTCAATTGTATTGGTTGACCCAAAGGGCCCCCAAATAAAATTTGGCTTAGGGCCCCATAAGGGCTTGGGCCGGCCCTGACTGTGACTATAGTTATAACGATGACACCGACCAATCATCCCACTTGAACACACTTGAAGTTAATACTGCTTTTTACTGCATGTTTTATATTCAGTAATATTCTTCAAAATGAGATACTAGTAACACATTACTGCCATGGATATTCTGCATCATATTCATAGCAATCAAAGTATCTCAGATGGAAAAACGCTGCCCTTGCAAAGTGCTCTCAAGCGCCACCAGCTGGCCGTTTCCAGAAGAGCACCAGGCGTTTTTAGCTGGCTAAATGCTTTGATAGACACATGATAATTTAATATTTATTGCTATAGGCATATGGTCAATTAGCATTTATGCAATATACCTGAGCCACACTTGAGAAAGAAGTCCAGATTCCACAGCGTTCCTGCACGCGTCATTTTCAGCTGTAACTCATGGGCGGGGATTATGCTAATTATGAATGAGCGTGCATGCGCCTCCTATTTACGAATGTTGGGAATTCATTAATATGCACACGTTTAACTACCAAATCCGTGGTGTACGAAGCGTGACTATGGAGAAGAGTTTTCGTAAATTTCAATTTTATGCGCAAATTACTCAGAATTTGCTACGAAAGAATTTTGCTACATGCATGAGGCCGAATAATCTTTAATCCCTATATTTACTCTCCCAATGCAGTCCCTTGCAAAGCATGAAACGTCTGTTCGTTTCACTCAGCGATGTTAAGTTGACCGAACAAACACTTATTAAGTAAAGCTGACGATACTCATTTTTAGTGGAAACAACTCAGTAAATTTAAGTTCATGAGTTTTTTAAGTAATGTGAACAAGGATGATTTGAGCGCAACTAACAACAGTGAAAGTACTTTTTTTATTTATTTGCTTTGATTTGGTTTTTATAGCGTTCCTATCCTTCAGTGAATTAAATTCAATCAATTCACTTGTCTAAGAAAAGGCTTAATAAAATATAGGCTAAATATAAGTTGACCCAATGTTTACCTTCTTCACTGACACGGACGAAAATGAAAAGACTAGTCAGAGCTCAGCTTTAGCAGGGGAAGAGACAGGGCAAGAGAAGGAAAAAGAAAGAGTGATGGAAATGAGGAGAGAGCAGGTATGACAAGATAATCCACTGCCCACTAACATGGTTTTGAAAACTATTATTATTTTTTAGCCTTCAAACATCCACTGATAAAAATGAATCGTAAGTGTAACATAAAAAAAATCCTTTTTACAAATAAATCTTTGTTTGTCACTTTACTTGGATAATTTGAGTAGGTCACTTAATTTGGATTTGTAGCAAAAACATATTTTGTATAATTATATATCACACTTCTTATCCTCAGTAATCTAGACAAGGCTTTGTAGACATGTGCATTTCCATCATACTATTTAAGTTACATTTACTTCAAATATTTACTGCTGGATTTGGCTGATGCAATGAACCCTTTTCACACGATGACATATTTTTCCATATCGCAACATAAATCTAGCCATATTTCTCATATTTTAGGGAAATTTAACAACAGCGCTGTCTACATCAGACGTGACCGATGCTGTTTCGAGGATGTTTGCTGCTTGATAAATATTATATTTAAATGAACATTTTGTCACAACTTAATTTTATTGTGTACAATCTACTTACTGGGGGGGGGGGGGATGCTTTGTGTGAGATTTAATTGGAAGAGAAAATGTTGAATTTATCTATCTTCATGTGTTTTTAAGCAAGATAAATGAAGTAGAAGGCTTTTTATTGTTGTTTAATGTTCTTTTAAGTTTGGATTTAGAAACGTTTTTGTCATGTTGGAGTTTTGGGGGTTACCTTTCTGAGCCATCGGATCTTCATTTGTGTTCTTAAGATGAACGGAGGTCTCACGGGTGTCAAACGACATGAGGGTAAGTCATTAATGACGGAATTTTCACTTTTGGGTGAACTAGCCCTTTAATGCAGCATTCTATTTGTACCATAGCCTATAGGTGTATTAATATATCAGAGTTGTTTGTGGTGGGGTAGATTAAACGCGATATGCTGTGACGTCACATTCGTGTTGCATTGTGGTTTATGAAGCTGCCTGAAGTGTACCCAGATAGCACACGTACGTCTGCAAGATGTCTGTTAATGATTACTTAATCTGGAAAGCATCTGCTGTTTACAAACATCTGATAGACGTCTTTAAGATGTCAGTTTTTCACACATTCTGAATCATAAACATCTTAAAGACATTGTTTAAACGTCTATTTGACATCTGACAGGAAACGTCCAATAGACGTATTGCAGATGAGCAAACACTCTAAAAAATGTAAACACGCACATCAAATAGATGTCTCCGAGATGTATGTGTACTATCTGGGTACATATGAAGTAGACTTGCTCCCTCGGTCAAAATCAAGGGAGCGAGGGTCTGTCCATATTATGGTGCGTTCACACCGGACGCGAATGACGCGATTCGCGCGAGTGATTTACAGGTTTAGTCAATGCAAAGACGCGAATAGACATTCTGTGGTGCGATTCGCGCGAATGAGGCGGGGCGAATTGAGCGTTTGACGCGAGATTCGCGCGAATGCCGTGAATCGCCCGAGTTGAAAAAGCCGAACTTTGGCGGATATTGGCGCCGAACTTTGGCGGATTTTAGCGCCGAACTTTGGCGGATATTACCGCCGCGTTAACCATCAGGAGCAATGAGTTGAAAATCTGTAGGCTATATTAACCCGTGTTTTTACAACCTTCTACCCTTGAAAGTGCACTTGAACCAGGGCCGTTTCTAGCCATTCTGACGCCCTAGGCGACATATCCTTATTGGTGCCCCCAGTCAAATTTTAAAAAGCAACATTGGTATTACTGGTATTAATTAACAAATACATACATACCAAATTATATTTGTATATATTTGTTAATAAGGATTCAAATTAATAGCCAGATGCCTGTATAGCCCTAGGCCTATATAGCCTATATTTGTGCAGTCCCTAGTTACTAAGAAATTGTTCTCAGACATAACTACATAATTATTATGTGTTATTAGTACATTTCACATGAAAGAGATAAGAATAAATACTGATTCAGTGTGGTTTTTGTTACTCATTGATGCGTGAACTTCCCCTTTAAATAACGGCACACTTTGCCCTCTGTGTGTACACTCTAAAAAAAAAAGGTTCTATATGGCACCAAAAATGGTTCTTCGTCGTAATCATAGAGGAACAACTTTTGGTGCTATATAGCACCATATCTTAACATGTTCTGGTAGCGGTGCTATATAGCACCTTAGTTAAAGAACCGGTGAAGAACCTCTGAAGAACCACTGAAGAACCACTGAAGCACCAAAATTGGTGCTATATAGCACTAAAAAAGGTTCCCCTATGATTACGAGCCAAGAACCATTTTTGGTGCCATATAGAACCTTTTTTTTTTTTAGAGTGTACGACGCTGCTTGCGTTAAAGGGTTAGTTCACCCAAAAATGAAAATTATGTCATTAATTACTCACCCTCATGTCGTTCGACACCCGTAAGACATTTGTTCATCTTCGGAACACAAATGAAGATAATTTTGTTGAAAGCTGATGCTGAGAAAGGCCTCCATTGACACTCAGTACACTCTAAAAAAAAAAGGTTCTATATGGCACCAAAAAAGGTTCTTGGCTCGTAATCATAGGGGAACCTTTTTTAGTGCTATATAGCACCAATTTTGGTGCTTCAGTGGTTCTTCAGCGGTTCTTCAGAGGTGCTATATAGCACCTTAGTCAAAGAACCGGTGAAGAACCTCTGAAGAACCGCTGAAGAACCACTGAAGCACCAAAATTGGTGCTATATAGCACTAAAAAAGGTTCCCCTATGATTACGAGCCAAGAACCTTTTTTGGTGCCATATAGAACCTTTTTTTTTTAGAGTGTACATTTACACTCTCAAGACCCATAAAAGGCACTAAAAACGTCGTTACAAAGTCCATCTCACTACAGTGGCTCTACAATAACTTTATGAAGCGATGACAATAGTTTTTGAGCGGAAAAAAAAATCGAAATAACGACTTTATTCGACAAGTTCTTGTCTTCCTGTGCCGTGAACTCACGAAGCAGCACGACGCATGCGCGAGAATATGACGCAGAACCGGCGTTCGGACACGTGACCCAGAAGCGAGGAGGAGATTTGTTTACAACAAGCAGAGGAAGACGCGCCGTATCTCAGCTGTTGAATTCTACACTGATCGTGCTTTAGGTCTCGGCGTAGAGCTCAAAATGGGACTGAAGTGTGCAATTCATGGATTCCCGAACGCCGGTTCTACCTCATATTCTCGCGCATGCGTCGTGCTGCTTCGTGAGTTCGACGGGACAGGACAACAAGGAAGACAAGAACTTGTAGAATAAAGTCGTTATTTTGATTTTTTTTTTCGCTCAAAAACTATTGTCGTCGCTTCATAACATTATTGTAGAGCCACTGTAGTGAGATGGACTTTGTAACGACGTTTTTAGTGCCTTTTATGGGTCTTGAGAGTGTGAATGCACTGAATCCCTATGGAGGCCTGTCTGAAGCCTTTCTCAGCATCAGCTTTCAACAAAAATATCTTCATTTGTGTTCCGAAGATGAACGAATGTCTTACGGGTGTCGAACGACATGAGGGTGAGTAATTAATGACATCATTTACATTTTTGGGTGAACTAGCCCTTTAAGCACTATTAGAACTGAATGAATCGATTCAGCATTCAACACAATCCGTAAAGATGCGTTACATTCGACAACGTGATTTAATAAAGGATGTATTCATGTTGTGAATTTGCACATTTTATTATACCATTTTTAAATTGGCCGCTAAAGTTTTATATGGGACAATTACAAAACACACTGATTCTTTTAACAATGCATTGGCGCAAAAACCTTTTGGAGGAGCAGTAAGAGAAGAAAGCTTTATAGAGTCAAAATATAACTGATCATCATGAAATGCTGAAGTAAGTGTGCAGTTATATTTTGCCTCTAACATACACACCGAGCAATGCTATCTGCCCAATCACAGCGGGACTGCCACAAATACTGCCCTAACAAAATTCAGATTTGTACCTGTTATTTTAATTGGCCTTTAGTTTGAATTTAGCTTTATTTTATGGTTAAAAAAAGTGTTACCTTGCCAAAGCATTGGCCGAGTTCATTGATCTAATGGTGTTGTTGAGGCTCCAAACGCTAACTTTTTTGACAGTAGCCGACTCTGATCTGATGGCATCGTCAGATTGACAGTTCTCTGATCCAATAGTGTGGGGGAACTAGTGAGGGGCGGCAATAACATTTTAGGGTGGCTGTGACACCCTTTACACACAAACTGATGGCGACCCTAGGCGACCGCCTAGTTTGCCTATGCCTAAAAACGGCCCTGACTGGAACGACAGTCAAACCCGTGACTTCCCACCCGTGAACTCGTACTAGATCGATGTACTCCCAGTTACGAGATCTGACGTCACATACCTCGCGAAACAACAATGACAGCCCCGTACGGATGCGGTGTTTATGAAACAAATATACAATTAACGTTAAATAAAAGGTATGCAGCTTCTCTTTCCGTATGCGCCGTTTTCCCCCTCCTTTTCCCTCAAATAAGCAAGTGTGTAAGCACCTTTGGCGATAGAAATTATTGTAAATTTAGCATAAGCCTCATACGGTCCGCCATGCTTTGTTTACATCTAGCTACCACACGATTCCTTGCGCTCAGGCGCTCACTTTGCCTGGAACGCTACAAAGTCGCGAGTCGTGGTTTAAACCTGCCTGGAACGCAGCATAATATCTGGTTCAGTGTGCATATGATTATCACTGTGATAACATTAAATGACATGAAACACAACCCAGTCTCTTTTTGTTAAATGCAAGTTTATGTTTGATCAATAATACAAAAGTATAAGTAAAAGGTATAATAAGCTGTACATGAAATAAAGCAAACAATTCAGTCAAACATTCAAAGTCAGTGCTAGTCGGCTACAACGCTAATGTAAAGTTAAACAGCCTAAAGATATAAAGTAATGAAACTTCACTTTGCCCTCAGCCTAAACGATTTGCCAGGGAACAAATTATAGATCCATGAGAGCAAAGATCGGCCGTTAAAAGACGAATTATAGCTGGAGACACCAGAGCCAGCGGCAGACGCCAGGAGGACTGGCCGAGGAAAGGCTGCTCTCGCCGGGGTTAATGAGCGCTGAGCACCGCTGATCCACTGGAGCTCACAACTCCACACACACCAGATCACATGTTCAGAGAGGAGCTCTCTTTAGAAACAAACCACAGATTTGAGCTTTAAACAACTACATTATCGCCTGAAAAGTCTTAAAACTACGTTTTGTCACACATTAACAGTAGATTTTAACAAAAAAGACGTGTAAACACAGCCCATGTCAGCCATTTCTCAACGAGACGAGCCGCTGGCAGAAGCCCCTCCCATGACACGAATGTCTCGCGTGAATGGTTGCTCAGGGTGGTTGCTAGGGTACCTAGGTAGTTGCTAGGGTGGCTGCTATGGTACTTGGGTGGTTGCTAGGGTACACAGGTGGTTGTTATGTGGTTGCTAGGGCACTCTGGGTGGTTGCTAGGGTGTTGCTAGGGTACTCTGTGGTTGCTAGGGTCTTGCTTTGTGGTTACTAGGGTACTCAGGTGGTTGCTTTGTGGTTGCTAGGGTACTCGGTGGTTGCTAAGGTCTTGCTACATGGTTGCTAGGGTACTCTGGGTGGTTGCTACACAGTTGCTAGGATGTTCTGCAGTTGCTAGGGTATTCTGGGTGGTTGCTATGATAGATAGATAGATAGATAGATAGATAGATAGATAGATAGATAGATGGATGGATGGATGGATGGATGGATGGATGGATGGATGGATGGATGGATGGATGGATGGATGGATGGATGGATGGATGGATGGATGGATGGATAGATAGATAGATAGATAGATAGATAGATAGATAGATAGATAGATAGATAGATAGATAGATAGATAGATAGATAGATAGATAGATAGATAGATAGATAGATAGGATGTCTGTTCTGGGAACCCAATAATTGTTATCTGGGTATAGTTTACTTCGCTAGCAATCATCTCAAAATTACCATAATTACTTCCAGTATTTATCCTTTAATTGATGTCTCATTATCGGTTTTGTTCAGTGTGTCACGAGCGGTGTGTGTGTGTGTGTGTGTGTGTGTGTATGTGTGTGTGTGTGTGTCGGGCGCCACCGCGCGTCTCACTGCTGTAACTGCAGCACAACCACGCACTGAACCCCGACACACACCGCCCACACAACCACCAACGTCTTTATCACCGAACATAAATCAATCTCTTCGGATTTATGAGCAGATAATCGCCACGCGAGAGCAGAGCAGCAACGCCGCCTGGCTCCGAGCGCGCTGCGCCGTTTCCGCCGGAAGCCGCGTCGGCAGAGAGCAACACTTCCTGGAGAGAGTGTTTATGCTGCTGGTTTATTTTGTTGAGTGTGTCGCGTTTGTGTGTTTGTTTGTTGTTAAGCCTCTCCGAGCCCGTGTTTTTCCTCTCTATCATGCTGTATAGCTGCTGTCCGAACTGAGCGCGGTCTGGTGAGTGTCGCACACATTAATATCTGATCATAAACAGCACAATAATCACCACAGATGATCATAAACACGCCAGTCTGACAGGAGCGGCGCGCGCAGAATCACCTCAGCTCCTCATTTCCTCAGATTACATCAATATTTAATTTAATAATGTTGTTATTTCCATCTACTCAGTTTAATCCCAAAAACTGTCGCTTGTTTTCTGCGCTTTCTGTTTCAGTTTGACAGAATCTGTTCAGTGAAAGCCCCGACACTATTAATATAATATCTGAACACAGTGTAATATTAACATCAATATGTTTTGTAATGTTAATATCATATATAACATGTTGTCAGTAATATTATATATCACAATTGGTCCACTTTATCAATACTGTGTTATAGTATGACAAATATTATAGCTTTTTTTGTAATAAAAAAAATAAAATGTCACGTATATTGAAGTATAATAATAATATTAATATTATTATTACAGTTGTTATTATTATTATAGCATTTTTAATATTATTATTATTAATAATAGTACTCTTTGTATTTATTATGTAATAATAAATATTATATTAAATTAAGTATTATTATTATTATTGTATATTATGTTGTTGAGCTATTAAATTATTACCATGATATTTTTCATTTATTAAATATTATATTTTTTAAAGGCTAAACAATTATAATATTAGCAAACTAATAAATATTATATTAATTGAAATTATTAAAATATATTATATTGTTGCATTACTAAATGATTACCATTAAGTTATTCATTTATTGTATATATTTATATATTGTTGAATTATTACTATTATATTAAATTAAGAAGTATTATTATATTGATTTAAGAACTATAAGTTTATTAAATATTATATTGTTGTGTTATTAAATTATTACTATTATGTTATTCATACATATATATGATGAAATGTATACATGTTATATTATTACATTATTAAATATTAGATTGTTGAATTATTACATTATTATTATTTTATTACATTAACTATTTTTTAAATGATTAAATATTTTATTTAGTTATTGAATTATTACTATTATATTATTCAATTATTTAGTATATGTTTAAAATATGAACAATTATAATATTACATGAATAAATATCATTATATTTAATTTAAGTATTTTTATATTGTAAATGTTATTATAGTATTACATTATTAAAGTATTAAATATTATTATATTGTTGAATTTAATAATACCAATAATAATACAGTAATGATTATTACTAAAACATTATTATTAATAGCACTCTTCGTATTTATTATGTAATAACAAATATTATATTAAATTAAGTATTATTATTATTATTATTATTATTGTATATTATGTTGTTGAGCTATTTAATTATTACCATGATATTATTAAATATTATATTTTTAAATGGCTAAACAATTATAATATTAGCATACGAATAAATATTATATTAATATTAATAACTATTATTTTATTAAATGAGTAATTATTGTATCGTTGCGTTACTAAATGATTACCATTATGCTATTCAATTATTGTATATATTTATATATTGTTGAATTATTACTATTATATTATATTAAATTAAGAAGTATTATTATATTAATTTAAGAGCTATTATTTTATTAAATTATTAATTATTATATTGTTGTGTTATTAAATGATTATCATATATATGATGAAATGTATAAATGTTATATTGTTACATTATTAAATGATTAGATTGTTGAATTATTACATTATTATTAGTTTATTACATTAAGTATTTTTTCATGATTAAATATTAGTTTATTTAGTTATTAAATTATTATCATTATATTATTATAATATTATTACATTAAGAAATATAATATTTAATGTAAGTAATTTTATATTGTAAATGTTATTATATTATTACATTATTATTATTGTTGAATTTATTAAATAATAATATTATTATTATATAAAAAGTTACTAGTAAAATTGTATATAATAATACTGAAATATCGTTAAAATCATTAAGGCATGTTTTCTTTTACTAAAACGGTTTAATACACGAAAAATTACACTGAGGCTGTGATGTAAACAAATCATTAAATCACTGACCTTTTAAAATAATAATTTTCTGTGCATTAAATGAATAATAGTTCAAACATTTATTAATATAGTGTATCATTATCAGCCATACATATACATACTTTCATACATAAAGCTCAAAGTCACATGTCAGAACATAAAAACAAACGTCAATAACAATAGAATATATCACTCACAAGATGTGTGTGTGTGTGTGTGTGTGTGTGTGTGTGTGTGTGTGTGTGTGTGTGTGTGTGTGTGTGTGTGTGTGTGTGTGTGATGTGTGTGTGTGTGTGTGTGTGTGTGTGTGTGTGTGTGTGTGTGTGTGTGTGTGTGTGTGTGTGTGTGTGTGTGTGTGTGTGTGGTGTGTGTGTGTGTGTGTGTGTGTGTGTTCAGCTGTGGTATGGAGTCTCCAGCCGTGGACGATGACATCTGTATCCTGAAGCATGAGACGGCGTACGGGCCGACGGAGAGCCCGGTGTCTGTGTGTGCCGGAGACGAGTCCGTGGCGTCTCACTTCGCCCTGGTCACGGCGTACGAGGACATCAAGAAGAGGCTGCGCGACACGGAGCGAGAGAACGGGCTGCTGCGGAGGAGAGTCAAACAGCTGGAGGACAAGGTCCATCTCAGCACTGACAATAATCACACATCAGCATATGAGAGGGTCATGTGACACTGAACACTGCAAAAACTGCTTTTCTTACTTAGTATTTTTGTCTTGTTTTCAGTCCAAATATCTAAAAAATAGTGGTGGGCCGTTATCGGCGTTAACGCGAGACTCTTATCGGGCGATAAAAAAAATATCGCCGTTAATCTATTCTCAAAGTTGGGTTGGGAGCTGGGTCTATACTACGCAAGCTATGATGACTTTCACCTTGATATTTTAGCGCGGATGTACACCAATTGCACTGTAGGGGGCGAGAGAACGAGTCTTCGAACCTGTGTATGCCTTAGCCTGACGTCGTCATACTCAATTCTAGTCAGAATATGAGTCTGATCTGCTCCGTTGGGCTGTGATTATGGGGCGTGTTTCAACCGAACCAGGAAAGACCTCAATTGGATAGACCTACAACCAATCAGAGCAAAGGAGCGACGCATAACGTTAGTTGTCAAATATCAACAGAACTCAACTGCACTGTGTTGCCAAGTCCGCGGGTTGAAGCGACCCCAATTATGTGATATACAGACCCAGGAATGCGAAATTTAGCAGCCGTGCCAAAATAACACATATTTTACCCTCCAAATGCCATTTTCCCCGGAGAACCCCCCCACCCGGAAAGCTATTGGGCTTGTTTTTGGCTAGTTTTGAGTAGCAATTGGGCGGGTTTTGCTGTAAAAACTTGGCAACCCTGTCTGCACGCAAGCTGGAATAAGTAGCCTAAGGTTAGAAGAAGAAGACGAGTGTAAATGATCTTTGCCGGTGTTGTAAAAAATAATGTAAGGATACACAGAGTACTGACCAACACCATCATCATTTCTGAGAGAAATAGTAAAGGTGAACGCATATACGAACAAGTTCTCCGTTTAGGATTAGAACAAATTCAACCCAAGCGGCTTTGATGACGTGGATGATTACGTTACTGTTGATCATCTGTCCATCATCGTCTAAAGCCCGCCCTGACAATTTCATTGGTCCGAACAGTTTCTGTTCGGGCATAATTACTCCTCTATGGATCCAGTCCAGACCGAACTGCCCGTGCAAATTTTTTTGTGGGCAGGGCTAAGTTCGTCTGGCATCCAGGCTATGTATGCCTACTAGTGTTGTCAAAAATATTCATATTTCGCTGTGTATTAGTGTTCATTTTGACTGCATATTTTGATTTAGTTTTAGTCATAGTCTTTTGACTAAAATGCCATTTAGTCATATTTTAGTCGCCTGAATTGTTTTTAGTTTTTGTCTAGTTTTAGTCGACTAAATATTATAAGATTTTAAATCTACAGTAGATTTAGTCTCCTAAAATCTAATGAGTTTAGTTCAATTGTAATACATTAAGCATTTAAGCATCACATAACCGACTGACACTTGAACTGACATTTTGACATCATTTTGTTTTTGACATTAAAAATACACGAAAGAGCTCAATTCACTTTTTTGTTTGTTTTTAAAAACATCTATATAGTTTTTATAACTTTGTATTTCTGTTTTAGTTAGTATATCATGTTAAGCTGAAGCTTCAAATAAGTTTGTTTATTTTTTTTCAGTTAACATTTATTTAATTTCAAGTAACAGAGATTTTTTTAATGGTTTTAGTGAACTATTATAACCTGATACTTTATTGAATATGTGTCAAATACTGGTCTTTCCTCCTGACTATGAATTAAATGGGAATTAACTTAAACACAGTTTATTGTGTAAGCAAAAACGAATATATAATGCGTGACTTTTAATTATAAACCAGCTGGAAATACACCGGGACTCTTATTTTGAAATCACGCCTTACTATTGCAGTTGCAGGAGCTCATTCAAGTTCAGATGAGGAGATAAAATATGCATTGTTAGAACCGTCTAAAACACATTACTATATAAACATCGTAAAGTAAACATTGTCATTATTCATCAGCATTAGTTCATAAACAATATCCTGGCATAAATGTGTGTTATTGATTGAGCCGCTCTGGAGCGCTGGATTGGGGATGTGTGAGCCGTGTTCTCCAGCGGTTAGATCAGCTCAGATCAAATGTGCGCATCCATTACACAGGACATCAGTTCTGACCCCATCTCTTCCCTAATCGGCCCTCCCTACTGCAAAAAATGCTTTTCTTACTTAGTATTTTTGTCTTGTTTTCAGTCCAAATATCTAACAAATCTTACTTTAAGAAGCATTTACTAGACAATCAGAAGTTTTTGTCTTGTTTTGGGGGAAAATAACTCAGAATGAAGGGAGTTTTTGCTTAAAATAAGATAATCTGCCAATGGGGTCAGCAAAATAATCTTAATTCAAACAGAAAACTATTATTTTGCTGACCCCATTGGCAGATTATCTTATTTTAAGCAAAAACTCCCTTCATTCTGAGTTATTTTCCCCCAAAACAAGACAAAAACTTCTGATTGTCTAGTAAATGCTTCTTAAAGTAAGATTTGTTAGATATTTGGACTGAAAACAAGACAAAAATACTAAGTAAGTAAAGCATTTTTTGCAGTGTACCATTCTCATCTTGTTTTTATTTGTTGACTAAAATGACAGTTGATTTTCGTTATAGTTTTTGTCATCCATCACTAGTTTTTATTTAGTTATCGTCTCGTTTTCGTCAGAGGAAAAAGGTTCTTTTTATCAACGAATTTGTCAACGAAATGAACACTGCTATGTATGGATACTGAAATATCTGAAACGATACAATACTCATTTTCTACAGTATGGATATCAGCTGCGCTCTCCTCTCCTCTCCTCTCCTCTCCTCTCCTCTCCTCTCCTCTCCTCTCCTCTCCTCTCCTCTCCTCTCCTCTCCTCTCCTCTCCTCTCCTCTCCTCTCCTCTCCTCTCCTCTCCTCTCCAGCGAGTGACCCGCACCGCCTCCTCTCATTCAGTCCGGTTAATCCTCTGAACATGGCAATCCTCTGAACATGGCGAACTCGTGTTCTGCTGGACTTTGTTAGTGTTGGTGTGACCGGTTTGAATTTCGCACGGGGTTGCTCATAACGTTAATTCTACTAATTCCCGCAGATTTCGCGCTCGCATCTGAAGCGCACACACACACACTCCGTAATAAAGCCGCCTCTGACATACAAGTGCAAAAATGAGCTCCTTTTTCCAGCTTATTAATGGTCAAATACACTCAACAAATGTCTCAATGCCCATCTTGGTGAGTTTTAATGTAAACACAGTCGTAAGCAGCTCACAGGAACAGCGTTTGGATATGCGTGCGTCAGGTCTTAAAGGGACAGAAGTTATTTATTATTCAAACTACAAAAAGACAAACGATCACTTATGAGCACACTAGGGGTGTAACGGTACACAAAACGGTTTTGAAGTCACGGTTCGGTACGAGTTCGGTACAGCAGATTTACAAAATTGCTTTTTATTTATTTTTTATATTTAACAGTGGTTTACTGGGGGGAAAAAAGTGTCTGTCCTTGAATGAATTAAATTATATCTAAAAGTTTATTTAAGATATTTCTGTAAATTATATAGGGAGCCCTTACTTTTACATTAATATTAAAGATTAACCACAGAGCCCAAACTATTAGCCTAAATTCAGTTGCTATTTATTTTTAGGTATAATAATCAACACTCAAATAACACATTGTGTGCAAACATGTAAACTTCACATAAGGCAGTTTTTGCATTAACTTCTAAATCTAATTATAAAATAGTTTTTTTCTCCAAATCGTTGTTGAAATATAATACTTTATATACAGTGTCTGTCATTTTCATGACCAGTTTATTTAAACACATGAAATAATCAAGACATCACTAACAGGTTCAGTAGAATATAATGAATATAACGGCTAATATAGAGCATATATTTAGTGAAAGAGTTGATTTCTCTAGTGAATATAATTCTGTGGACACTGAATGACTGCCTGAGGTAAATGTGACGCTAACGTTACATGACATTGTTTAGTTCACAAGCAGTTATATTGATGTCTTTCCGGGTTGAAACACTGATTTAGCGATTACGCCACATATATACATGACAGTAAGTTGTAATGTATCCTCAGCATACCTTCAGATCGTCATTCATGTTTATTCTTTAGGAAGAGATGATCGATCGCCTTCACAGATGATCGCGTGCACGTCGCGCGGCCGCTTGAACTGTGATCAGTGACCAGTCACGCCACAGAGCGTCAAAACGGCATTTATCGTTTGAATTTCGTGATAAAATGAACTGAATACTTAATATGTTCGTGTGGGAACTCTGATTGAAGTGTGTTCCGCGCTTACAACAAGCCGACTGTTAACCGTTAAAGACTGTATTCGGAAACCGTTCGGTACACACGCGCACCGTAACGAAAGCCCTGTACCCAAACGGTTCGGTACGAATACGTGTACCGTTACACCCCTAGAGCACACATATTCTGAATGCCTTCGGCAGAATTCAAATGAGCCATTTTAATCAAGATTAATCTAGATTAAAAAAATTAATCTATGCCCACCACTACTAAAACATCTTACTTTAAGAAGCATTTACTAGACAAGCAGAAGTTTTTGTCTTGTTTTGGGGGAAAATAACTTTGTTTTCTGTTTGAATTAAGATTATTTTGCTGACCCCATTGGCAGATTATCTTATTTTAAGCAAAAACTCCCTTAATTTTGAGTTATTTCCCCCCAAAACAAGACAAAAACTTCTGCTTGTCTAGTAAATGCTTCTTAATGTAAGATTTTTTAGATATTTGGACTGAAAACAAGACAAAAATACAAAGTAAGAAAAGCATTTTTAGCAGTGAAGACTGGAGTAATGATGATAAACTCAGCTTTGATCACAGGAATAAATGACACTTTACTATATATTCACATAGAGAACCGCTGATTTACATTTCAATAATATTTCACTATTTTTACTGTATTTTTGATCTAATAAATGCAGCATTTCCGGCCTGAAGCGCCTCCGTCTGAAGGGCCGCAGTACATGAACAAGGCCTTCAGTGCGTACCGCGGCATCTACATCGAGAAGGAGGACCTGCAGATGGAGCTGAATACAGTGGTACTGATTGGCCGGCTGCTCATTCTGCCCACAGCTCATTAGCATAAACACACGAGTGTCAGAGCGTAAACACACTCCTGTGCTCTCTTCCAGAGAAAGGAGAAGGTGGATGTGGAGCGTCTTCTGACGGAGCAGCTGCAGGCCAAAGAGCTGGAGCTTCTGCAGCTGAAGTCAGAGATGGAGACGAGCCAAGGTGATGTCCAGGGTTTCACTCCTCATGCAGGACACACTCTTCCCGGGATTCACCCCGGATGATAACGCCACAATACTCGCTGTTTTCATGTTTGATATATATCTGACATTTCTAAACCACAGAGATTTGAAAGTAAATATTATAATATTAATACATTATTAAATAGTAAACTATTATGATATTATTCAACTAATAAATATTATATTAAATTCACTATTATTGTTGTATTAAATATGCTGTTGAGTTTTTAAATTAATATTATTTTATTCAATTATTATATTTTAAATGACTGAACAATTATAATATTATTAAATAGTTATTAAATGATTACCATTATGCTTTTCAGTTATTAAATATATCATAATGTATTATATATTATGATTATATTATTTCATTATTAAAGTATTAAATATGATTAGATCGTTAAATTATTATTGTTATTATATTAAATTAAGTATTTTATTTTAAATGATTAAATATTTTAAGTTATTAAATGATTACTATTATTAAATATATATTATAAATGTTATATTACATTATTAAATATTATGTTTTTACATTACTAAATGATGATATTATTCAACTAATAAGTATTTTATTAAATTCACTATTATTATTATATTAAATATTGTGCTGTTTAGTTTTTAAATTAATACTATTTTATTCAATTGTTATATTTTAAATGACTAAACAATTATAATATTATTAAAAAAATATATATTATTAAATATTATATTGTTGAGTTATTAAATTATTACCATTATGCTTTTCAGTTATTAAATATATCATTATGTATAATATATTATGATTATATTATTTCATTATAAAAGTATTAAATATGATTAGATCGTTGAATTATTATTATATTAAATTAAGTATTTTATTTAAAATGATTAAATATTTTAAGTTATTAAATGATTACTATTATTAAATATATATTATAAATGTTATATTACATTATTAAATATTATGTTTTTACATTACTAAACAATTATGATATTATTCAACTAATAAATATTATATTAAATTCACTATTATTACGGTATTATATATATATTATGCTGTTGAGTTTTAAATTAATACTATTTTATTCAATTATTATATTTTAAACGACTGAAAGTATTAAATATGATTAAATCATTGAATTATTATTATTATTATATTAAATTAAGTATTATATTTAAAATATTTTTTTTTTTAAATTGAGTTATTAAATGATTTCTATTATATTATTAAATATATATCATAAATGTTATATTACATTATAGTATGATAGTATTAAATATTATTAAACTGAGGAATTTATAAAATTATTATTATATAAAATTAAGTATTATTTATTAAATTATAAAATATAATTGTGTTGAGTTATTAAATGATTGCTATTTTTTACAATTATTAAATGCATTTTTAAATGATTAACAATTATAATATTATTTTATAAAAACAATTTTATACTAAATTAAGTATGTTATTATATTATGATGTTGATTATGATATTATGATTACCATTATGCTTTTAATTTATTAAATATATCATATTATATAAAATACATAATGAAAATTAAAAATATTATATTATTTAATTATTAAAGTATTAAATATGATTAGATCGTTAAATTATTATTATATCAAATTAAGTATTATTAAACATAATTGTATTGAGTTATTAAATGATTACAATTATTCATTTTTAAAAGATTAACAATTATAATATTATTTCATAAATACATTTTATATTAAATTAAGTGTTTTTATATAATGAAAATTATATTATTACATCATTAAAGTATTATGTTGTTGTATTTTTTAAATAATAGTTATATTAAATGTTACTAGTAAAATAGTAAATATTGTTCAATTATCATCATATTATTAAATGTTACTAGTAAATTATATTATATAATAATGCTAAAATACAGTTCAAATATAGGTAAAATAATGTTGTTTCTCAGTGGAATTTTTGTATTATTTATTTAACAATACACAGTCATTAATGGCAATAAACAGTATTTTATTTTTCTAAAATATACATTGACACATTGAGGCTGTGAATCATTGAATCCCAGTAAATCCTAAGTTTTTTCTCTGTGTGTTTCCGGTGTCAGTGATGAGGAGTCTGACGGATACAGCGGATTACTGGCAGGTGGACCGATGCAGCAGTGAGATGAAGATCCACTCACTGCAGGAGCAGCTGGACCGCTTACAGCTGGAGAATAATGCACTGCACAAGCTCTGCAGGGCCGGACAGGTGCGTCTCAACCTCAATACACCGATCAGGCATAACATTATGACTTCCTAATATTGTGTTGGTCCTCTAGACTCCTCTAGACCCCTGAAGGTGTGCGGTGGTATCTGGCACTAGGGATGAAACGATTACCTGTTTCACCATGATAAAATTTAGTGACGGTTAGTAATTAGGGGTGGCACGGTTCACAAAACCCACGGTTCGGTTCATATCACGGTTTTAGGGTCACGGTTTTCGGTTCTGTACGGTTCTTGTTGTTGTTGTTTTTTTTAATCGTTAACACTCAAGAAATTTACTTCAGCATTAGGGATGTGACGGTGAGGAAATTTTCCCACCGGTTAATTGATGTGTGACAACACCGGTAATACCGGTATCACCGGCGGAGGCTTTTAAATCTAAAGTAACATGCACACTACCGCTCTGAACTGAAAACGCTCCAGTGCGCGCACACCGTGAATGACAGCTCGTCTGTAAATGCGCGCTCTGTGAGGCCATGGGTGCGTCTCAATCAGTTCCCTAGTTCAGTAGTCAGGGCACTGATCAGTCTATGATTGAGATGCACACCATGAATGAATGACAGTTCGTCCCCTTGTTTATACTCGACGCGCCCGCACGAGCGCGAAGGTGCGCGCGGCAAAAAATAAATGCGCGGAGCCAGGCGAAAGTAAACAATGCGCGCTCTGTGCGGCCGTGCACATTTTACTTTCAGTTTTGAATTAGCGCCAATTCGGCTGCGGGTTGCTTGAATTGTGGGTTCATTAGCCTATTATTTTTAATGAAAAACACAACAACAAAACAAATGACAAACTCCCTTAAATAGGCGCTTTTACGTTTCGCTTTGAAACCAAATCTTCCGCGATCATCTCAGTCTGCTCCTCACTCTTAAATCTGATGAATGACTCCTGCCGCTGCCGAGACTCACGGTCGGATCCTGCTTTATTAAGCAGATACGTTCAGTTTTTATTTGTATTGTCTGTTCTCTAACTGAACTAAATTATTTTATTACTATAAAAAAATCAAAAAGACGGTGGGCGGTGCCACGGTGGGCAAGTGATGTAACCGGTGTTGAGTCTGGACACCGGTAACACCGGCAACACCGACTATCGTAGCAAGCCTATTCAGCATATGATATATAGCTTAATCATCCACAATTAGGATACAGTATTACATTTTTTTATATCATGTAGAAGTTGTTTCTTAACTGGCTGTCTACCGAGTCCGACACATTGGCGTAACATTTTTCATGTTAATCATGTCAATTTTGATCAGAACAATGCACTGTGGCTTTAATTCAGCTGACCTGATGAACACATTTCACCATGAAGTGTCCCGTGTGTTTCACAATCACCATATGACATCCAGCGCTGTGAAAAGAAAAGAAAAAATACACGAAAACACAACACTGCCCGAAGTTTTTGCCCAAACTTCAAAGGCATGTTTAAATGATTAAAGTTAGAAGCATCTTAACTTTTAAATGTTACATTTATCATGTGAACTACTTATATACAGCATGTTATATGCATGTGTGTATGAGACAGAGGAACACGGTCGCATTTGCAGCAGATACAGTGCCCTCCACAATTATTGGCACCCCTGTTAAAGATGTGGTCGTGGACTTCTAAAAATTCTCCTTTTTTTTAAACAACATAGAACCCAAATGCAAAAAAAGACAAAAATCCAACCTTTCATTTTATTACATTACTTTGGTGGTAAAAAAAAAAAATCACACATTTAGAAAAAAAAAAACTTGAAATCATGTGTCCCACAATTATTGGCACCCCTGATGTTAATACTTTGTACAACCCCCTTTTGCCAACAAGACAGCACTTAATCTCCTCCTATAACATTTCACAAGATTGGAGAACACAGAGAGAGGGATCTTTGACCATTCTTCTTTGCACAATCTTTCTAGATCATCCAGTGTCCTGGGTCCTCTCTTATGCACTCTCCTCTTTAGCTCGCCCCACAGGTTTTCAATTGGATTGAGGTCTGGGGACTGAGATGGCCATGGGAGGACCTTGAGTTTGTGACTGCTGAACCATTTTTGTGTAGATTTTGCCACATGTTTTGGATCATTATCCTGCTGAAAGACCCAATGACGACCCATCTTCAGCTTTCTGGCAGAGGCCATCAGGTTTTTATTTAAAATGTCCTGGTAGTGCAAAGCGTTCAGAATGCCATGCACCCTAACAAGGTTCCCAGGGCCTTTGGAAGAGAAACAGGCCCACAGCATCACAGATCCTCCACCATACTTCACGGTGGGCATGAGGTGCTTTTCGGCATACTCATCTTTTGTCTTACGCCAGACCCACTTAGAGTGTTTGTTGCCAAAAAGCTCAATCTTAGTCTCATCTGACCAAAGCACACGATCCCAGTTGAAGTCCCAGTACCGCTTAGCAAACTCCAGACGTTTACGTTTGTGAGTGTTAGTGAGAAAAGGCTTTTTTCTTGCATGCCTCCCAAACAGCTTGTTGGCATGTAGAGAGCGTCTGATGGTTGTTTTGGAGACTTTGTGACCCCAAGATGCCACTCTTTGATGCAATTCTGTGACAGTGAGCTTAGGACATTTTTTTACTTCTCTTACCATCCTCCTCACTGTGCGTTGTGGCAAGATAAACTTGGGACCTCTTCCAGCCTTGTTTGTCACTGTTCCAGTTGTTTTAAACTTCTTAATGATTCCTCTGACTGTAGATACGGGTAAGTTAAGGCGAGTGGCTATTTTCTTGTAGCCATTGCCTGACTTATGAAGGTCGACACACATCTGCCTTACTTGAATGGTGTGTTCTCTTGTCTTTGCCATGTTGACAAATGGGTAAGAGAATTAGGCCTCTGTGTCACGTAATATTTATACCCCAGGGAAACAGGAAGTCATGAATTACTAATTAAAAGTTCCTAGATACCCTGACCAACTTTAGCAACTACAGAAAAATATATTTAAAAAAAAATCAATAAAAATTTTCAGAGGAATTGTTAGGGGTGCCAATAATTGTGGGACACATGATTTCAAGTTTTTTTTTTTTTTCTAAATGTGTGATTTTTTTTACCACCAAAGTAATGTAGTTAATGTAACTTGTACTTTTTCTCTTTTTTTTGCATTTGGGTTCTATGTTGTTTAAAAAAAAAGGAGAATTTTTAGAAGTCCACAACCACATCTTAAACAGGGGTGCCAATAATTGTGGAGGGCACTGTATATGCTGCCCATCATAAATCAAAGCACGAGACAGACAGGGGTCGGAGGAGATTTGTCTGTACACTGCCAGTGTGTGAATGCACGCACGCTCGCACCTACGCACTGCATCTGCCCTGCTATACGTCGCTGGCTCATCCTCCAACTCCGAGCAGCCTTCCTTATCTCTCCCACTTGCATTTCTACATGTGACCTGCAGCACTCCACTTTTACTTTATTTTACTGTATGTCCACACACACACATACACACACCTCTTATTTCACGCGAAAAGGACACCCACTGTGTGAGGTAACATACGGGCATGAGGATACATTGCGCATGCGTCGAAACCGTGCGACGCACACACTCCGAACCGAGACAAGCGAACCGAACGGTTCGGGTTTTTTTCATTTACCGTGCCACCCCTATTAGTAATATCATTTAAAATTTAATTATCATTAAAACCGCTTGTGATTATCACGATTTTGAAAACTCGTGGTAAATCTTGTCCGGTCAGAGTCAGTCTGGTGCAGAACGCGCAGCGCCAAACGCTGTTTTCTGAATGAGAAGAAATGGCAGAAGGCAGTGACAGCACTCGAGGGATTGTTCAGACTCTAAAAGGACCAAATCTGAGGTGTGGTCATATTTTGGCTTTTACAAAAGTCCTGAGGGAAACATAATCGAAGGTGGTCACCCTGTCTGCAGAACATGCCAGAAGAGAGTCGCTGTAATAGGGGGAAACACTTCACATTGTGAACGCAAGGCAAGTGGACTTTGACCTCAATACCAAAACTACGTCTGGGAAATAATAACGTGAAGCGAACGAACAAATTCAGACAAGACTAGGGTGACCTTTAAGGGATAATAATCAGGGTTTGACATTAACAACCACCATTTGCGGGTGTGATGTTATTTCGGCTGCACACTAGCCACTTTGGCGGTTGAACTTACAATATTTATTGATTTATTCTTTATTTGACAGGGACAATGGACAATACAATATTACCCCAGAATTAGCTACAGAGCTAAATTTCATCTGTTGTCCCTGGGTAGGAATACACCAAATATGTCTCCTGGTTCTAGGTGTAAATGGAGGAATAGTTCATTGGATAAAGAATTTCTTAACAAATCGACCACAGCGAGTTTGTGCTCGGGGGTTCGAATCGGATCTTATATTTCTAAACACAGGGGCACCCCAAGGTTGCGTCCTGTCACCTCTTCTATTTTCTGTTTATACAAGTGGTATAAGAATGCAGCATGAGAATTACAAACTATATAAATATGCAGATGATATGGCACTTGTGGCACTTTTATGGAAAGACTGTGTACATTTTGAGTACGAGGAACAGGTTTTGAAACTAGAAAAATGGTGTGAAGAAAGTTCCTTATTGATAAATGTACGTAAAACAAAAGAGTTGATTTAAAATCACCCAGAGCCTTTAACAGAAATAATGCTATGTGATCAAACTGTTGAAATTGTGAAGACTTTTAAGTATTTAGGAATCATGATTGACTGTAAATTGAACTTGTGGCTCTTATTTGTAAGAAAGCAAATCAAAGGCTATTGAAAGAATTTTGTGTGAGCAAAGCTGTGTTGTAAAGAGTTTATACAGGTCTAATTGAGAGTGTTGTAGGGTATAATATTACAGTGTGGTTCGGACGAGTTACTTCGGCAAATAAAGTTAAATTAGATAGAATTACAAGAGTAGCAGGAAAAATGATAGGATTAAAGCAAAAATCAGTCGCTCAGTTATATCAAATTGCTGTTCAGAGAAAAGCTTTGATTATAACAAGAGACACAACACACCCCTTGAATCATGTTTTTGAATTATTACCATCACGCCGTTGTTATAGAATGCCAAAAGCAATTAAAGCAATATATAAACAAACTTTCGTACCAAATGCAATAAGTCTTTTGAATAAGAGGTTAGGAAATATGAATATTTTAATGTTGTCATTGTGGATGTAGTGTATTGTTAGATGTATTTATTGGATGTTGTGTACTGTTAATTGTTTTGTGATTGTGTGGCGAGACCAAAGATCAATTTTCAGCTTAGGCTGAACAATTAAGTACCACTAACTAACTAACTAACTAACTAACTAACTAACTAACTAACTAACTAACTAACTAACTAAATGATCAATAAAAATACCATACAGATTAAAGGGTTAGTTCACCCAAAAATGAAAATAAAGTCAGTAATTACTCACCCTCATGTTGTTCCAACCATGTAAGACCTTCGCTCATCTTCGGAACATAATTTAGTATATTTTTGATGAAATCTGAGAGCTGTCTCACTCCTCCATAGGCTTTCAGAGGGACTGAAACTTGATGGCCCAGAATAGTAAGTAAAAACGTCATTTAAGGAGTCCAAATGACTACAGTGGCTCTGTATTAAGTCTATCATGCGACGAAAATACTTTTTGAGCGGAAAAACAACAAAAATAACGACTTTATCCCACTATTATTGTTCAATTTGAGCCTCTGACGAGAGTTCGCGGGAGTGCCACGACGCATGTGCGAGAACTCGCGCATGCGTCGTGGCACTCCCGCGAACTCTCGTCAGAGAGTATATAGTGGGATAAATAGTGGGATAAAGTCGTTATTTTTGTTGTTTTTCCGCTCAAAAAGTATTTTCGTCGCATGATAGACTTAATACAGAGCCACTGTAGTCATTTGGACTCCTTAAATGACGTTTTTACTTACTATTCTGGGCCATCAAGTTTCAGTCCCTCTGAAAGCCTATGGAGGAGTGAGACAGCTCTCAGATTTCATCAAAAATATACTAAATTATGTTCCGAAGATGAACGAAGGTCTTACATGGTTGGAACAACATGAGGGTGAGTAATTACTGACTTTATTTTCAATTTTGGGTGAACTAACCCTTTAAATACAATAGAATACAAAAAAACAAACCTGACTTTAAACTGGACAAAAGTAGTACACTGTCTAATATCAGTCGGTAAACTATTCCAGTTATTAACAGCCTTTACAGAAAAGGCTGATCGACCAAAATCTGTTTTTCTAAAATGCGCTAATGTCCCCTCTTAACGAGGATCTTGTCTGTCTTAAACTGTCTTTGCGCAATGAAACAAACATCTTTAAAGGTGGAGGTGCAAGATCATTCACAATTTTATACATTAAACTACAGTTGTGAAATTTTACAGTTATTAAAGGTAAAAAGATTATGATTTTGAATTATAAGACAATGATGATGTCTGTCAGGTTTCTTATCAAACACTTTTATAGCACGTTTGTGTAAACTATGCAAAGGTCTAAGAGTAGATTTTGTAAGTGTAAGAAAATGAGAAAAGATTAAAGAGTGCAGAAAGATTCTTGCAGCTTCTGCTGAAAGTTGACCCCGTATAAATTTAAAATTTCTAAGTTGGGGTGTAACTGTACAAACTATTTTTTTAACATGCTTTTCAAATGTTAAGTGAGTGTCTAAAATAACTCCAAGATATTTAAAATCCGTTACAATTTGTAATCTTTCGCCATTTATTAATATGTCTGGTATAACCTCCTCCATCTTTCTAATCTTAAAGTACATACAAGCAGTTTTCTGGACATTTAACGATAAACAACACAGATTAAGCCAGTCTGAGATTTTGGTCATGACCGCAGATCATTTTTGTGATGCCTGTTCATTTGTTTTAGCATGTACATAAATCACAGTATCGTCTGTGTACATTTGAATAGATGCATCAAGACAAACATCTGGAAGATCATTCAAGTACAGACTAAAAAGTAGAGGTCCTAGTATGGACCCCTGTGGTACCCCTGTTGAACAGTGTCTTATGGTTTAACGTGTCAAATGCTTTTTGCAAATCGAGAAACACCGCACCCACAACCCCACCCTTATCTAGTTTTAATCGCACTTGCTCAATGAGATAACACAGCAGTTCCCGTTAAATGCTTTTTACGGAACCCAAATTACATAGTCTACTCAAAAGCCATCGGTTATAATCGCGTTACGCATTACAACCACTCACACGTGTTTCTAATAATCAGAGGCGTTCAGATTAGCCGGAGTTTTGTTCAGAGCGGCTCTCACTCACTGAAATCTACACTCAAAGCAGAGATAAACGTGCGCTGTACACAGGAGATTCACTCATCATACAGTGGTTGACTGTTTTTGTTCTATTTCAGCAGCGGAAATAGTTTCAAACAAACGCAGCAGAACCACAGCGCATCTGATATGACTGGCATAACGCTGGCGAATTTAGGGAGCGTCTCTAAACTTACATACAACCTTAGTAACGTTATACACGTTTGTAACTTCAATAGCATTTGACGAGAATGACAGTCATAAAACTGACTGTAAAGTGTTCATCTAGGTGTCAGGTATGATGCGCACATTTTGGTATTTAATAAAATAAACGGTCAAATCATATGAAAATATGGATATGCATTATTTCACTAGGATACCGTTTGGGCTCTTACACAAAATATGCTAGATATAAATGTGTCATAGCTGAACACTGATGAGAATATTGCTTGAGAATATATTTACAGAGATAATATTAGAGATTATATTTACACCAAATTATTATTATTTATGCGTTATGCGTTGCTATTGACGACCATTATAAGGAAGGAAATCCCCCAGAATAGAATCTAGCTTAAAAAAGTGCATAGAGCTGCTCTATTTATTTGTTGTTTGTTGATTTTCAAATATAAAACTTGTTGAAATGTTTTAAGTGTGTGCATCTGTTCTTTTTGAACACTTTCATCTCATTTGAACAAAACCGTGATAATATTGGGTCACTATAATCGTGATGTGAAATTTACATACCGTTTCATCCCTATCTGGCACCAAGATGTTAGCAGCAGATCCTTTAAGTCCTTGTTTGTTCGGCACATCCCACAGATGCTCGATTGGATTGAGATCTGGGGAATTTGGAGGCCGGGTCAACGCCTCAAACTCGTTGTTGTGCTCCTCAAAGCATTCCTGAAGCATTTGTGCTTTGTGGCGGCGCATTATCTGCTGAAAGAGCCACAGCCACAGGGAATACCGTCTCCATGAGAGGCTGGACATGGGCTCAACAATGCTTAGGTAGGTGGGACGGGTCAAAGTCACATCCACATGGATGGAGGACCCAAGGTTTCCCAGCAGAACATTGCCCAAAGCATCACTGCCTCCGCCGCCACGCCTTCTTCCCATAGTGCACCTGGTGCCATGTGTTCCCCAGGTAAGCCACGCACACACACCCGGCCATCCACGTGATGCAGAAGAACACGTGACCATCAGACCAGGCCACCTTCTTCCATTGCTCCGTGGTCCAGTTCTGATGCTCACGTGTCACTGTTGGTGCTTTAGGCGGTGGACAGGGGTCAGCATGGGCACTGGTCAGCGGCTGTGCCGCCCCATACACAACAAACTGAGATGCTCTGTGTATTCTGACCCCTTTCTATCAGAACCAGCATTAACTTCTGGAGCAGTTTGAGCTCCAGTAGCTCTTCTGTTTGATCAGACCACACGGGTCAGCCTTCGCTCCCCACGTGCATCAATGAGCCTCGGCCGCCCATGACCCTGTGGCCGGTTCTCCACTGGTCCTTCCTTGGAGCTCTTCTGATAGAGACTGACCACTGCAGACCGGGAACACCCCACAAGAGCTGCAGTTTTGGAGATGCTCTGACCCAGTCGTCTAGCCGTCACATTCTGGCCCTTGTCAAACTCGCTCAAATCCTTACGCTTGCCCATTTTTCCTGCTTCTAACACATTAACTCTGAGGACAAAATGTTCACTTGCTGCCTAATATATCCCACCCACTAACAGGTGATGTAGAGACAATCAGTGTTATTCACTTCACCTGTCATAATGTTATGCCTGATCAGTGTGTGTATATATATATATATATGTATGTAGTCCATGCCTATCATTCATGATGTTCTTCTCGTCACAGGATTCCTCTGAAAACTGTGTAGTTCATGATGATCAGTCCCCTGAAGCAATGACAGACTTCAGGTATTTATGATTGAAAAGCTCTTCTTTCATATTCATATTCGTGTGTGTGTGTGTGTGTGTGTGTGTGTGTGTGTGTGTGTGTGTGTGTGTGTGTGTGTGTGTGTGTGTGTGTGTGTGTGTGTGTGTGTGTGTGTGCAGTGCTGCAGGCGTCCACTAGAGGGCATGATTGTACCAGCTGTAAGATGGACCAGTGAAGTACATCTACCAGTCACATAACTGAACACATTATATTTTCACTCATGTAAATCCAGCAACACTTCCCACGGTTATGGAAATCATGAAATATTAACACTTCTATATTTCTCTGCATTTTTATAGTGGACACATTTCTCCTGTGCTCAAATATTGTATATGTAGTCTTTGCCAGTAAGGGTGGGTCATAATTGCCTACAAGTTAGTAGATAGTTTTGATATTATATCTTAGTTTTGCACCGTAAATCTCTCAGGAAGTTTTCGTCTCTAAATTCACCCTCTTTGAAACTTCACGCATGCACACATAAAAAGGCATTATTGATAAAACGATGATGGCGTGTGATGTATATGCAGCTGTGTGTTTGTGTTCAGGACGATGGCCATCGTACAGTCCTATCAGGACGTCCTCAGTGAAGTGTCACGCTTGCACTCAGCCGTTCGATCGCAGTCAGAGCTGGTGAGGAAGCTGAGGGAGAGGCCGCACATGCTCAGAAGAGGTGAGTCTGAGTTTCAACGCAAGAATAAGTCAAGTATTAGATATAAAAAGATTTAAAGGGATACTTCACCCAGGAAGGACAATGACAATTGAGTTAACATCTTGAAATGTAGATTTTTTTTTCATAATAGCGAGTTTACATCTCGATATTTTGACTTTTTTCGTAATAGCGAGTTTACATCTCAAAATTTAGACTTTTTTCGTTATAGTGAGTTTACATTTCGAAATTTTGACTTTTTTGTAATAGTGAGTTTACATCTCAAAATGTAGTTTTTTTTCATAATAGTAAGTTTACATCTCGAAATTTAGGTTTTTTTTCATAATAGCGAGTTTACATCTCGAAATTTTGACATTTTTGTAATAGCGAGTTTACATCTCAAAATGTTGTTTTTTTCATAATAGTAAGTTTACATCTCGAAATGTAGATTTTTTTTCATAATAGTAAGTTTACATCTCGAAATGTAGATTTTTTTCATAATAGTGAGTTTACATCTCAAAATGTAGTTTTTTTCATAATAGCGAGTTTATATCTCGATATTTTGACTTTTTTGTAATAGTGAGTTTGCATCTCGAAATTTTGTTTATTTTTCATAATAGTAAGTTTACATCTCGAAATTTTGAATTTTTCATAATAGCGAGTTTACATCTCGAAATTTAGACTTTTTTCATAATAGTGAGTTTACATCTCGAAATTTAGACTTTTTTCATAATAGTAAGTTTACATCTCGAAATGTAGATTTTTTTCATAATAGTGAGTTTAAATCTCAAAATGTAGTTTTTTTCATAATAGCGAGTTTACATCTCGAAATTTTGACTTTTTTGTAATAGTGAGTTTGCATCTCGAAATTTTGTTTATTTTTCATAATAGTAAGTTTACATCTCGAAATTTTGACTTTTTTCATAATAGCGAGTTTACATCTCGAAATTTAGACTTTTTTCATAATAGTGAGTTTACATCTCGAAATTTAGACTTTTTTCATAATAGTGAGTTTACATCTCAAAATGTAGACTTTTTTGTAATAGTGAGTTTACATCTCAAAATGTAGTTTTTTTTCATAATAGCGAGTTTACATCTCGAAATTTAGACTTTTTTCGTAATAGTGAGTTTACGTCTCATAATGTAGACTTTTTTTCATAATAGTGAGTTTACATCTCAAAATGTAGTTTTTTTCATAATAGCAAGTTTACATCTCAAAATTTTGACTTTTTTGTAATAGTGAGTTTACATCTCAAAATGTAGTTTTTTTCATAATAGCGAGTTTACATCTCGAAATTTAGACTTTTTTCGTAATAGTGAGTTTACGTCTCATAATGTAGACTTTTTTTCATAATAGCGAGTTTACATCTCAAAATGTAGTTTTTTTCATAATAGTGAGTTTACATCTCGAAATGTAGTTTTTTTCATAATAGTGAGTTTACATCTCAAAATTTTGACTTTTTTGTAATAGTGAGTTTACATCTCAAAATGTAGTTTTTTTCATAATAGTGAGTTTACATCTCAAAATGTAGTTTTTTTCATAATAGCGAGTTTACATCTCAAAATGTAGTTTTTTTCATAATAGCGAGTTTACATCTCAAAATGTAGTTTTTTTCATAATAGTGAGTTTACATCTCAAAATGTAGTTTTTTTCATAATAGTGAGTTTACATCTCAAAATTTTGACTTTTTTGTAATAGTGAGTTTACTTCTCAAAATTTTGACTTTTTTGTAATAGTGAGTTTACATCTCAAAATGTAGTTTTTTTCATAATAGCGAGTTTACATCTCAAAATGTAGTTTTTTTCATAATAGTGAGTTTACATCTCAAAATGTAGTTTTTTTTCATAATAGCGAGTTTACATCTCAAAATTTTGACTTTTTTGTAATAGTGAGTTTACTTCTCAAAATTTTGACTTTTTTGTAATAGTGAGTTTACATCTCAAAATGTAGTTTTTTTCATAATAGTGAGTTTACATCTCAAAATGTAGACTTTTTTTCATAATAGTGAGTTTACATCTCAAAATGTAGACTTTTTTTTCATAATAGCGAGTTTACATCTCAAAATGTAGACTTTTTTTCATAATAGTGAGTTTACATCTCGAAATGTTGACTTTTTTGTAATAGTGAGTTTACATCTCGAAATTTTGACTTTTTTGTAATAGTGAGTTTACATCTTGTAATGTTGACTTTTTTCATAATAGTGAGTTTACATCTCAAAATGTAGACTTTTTTGTAATAGTGAGTTTACATCTCAAAATGTAGTTTTTTTCATAATAGTGAGTTTACATCTTGTAATGTTGACTTTTTTCATAATAGTGAGTTTACTTCTCAAAATGAAGACTTTTTTGTAATAGTGAGTTTACATTTCGAAATTTTGACTTTTTTGTAAAAGAGTGTTTAAATCTGAATTGAGACTTTCGTAATAGTTTACATCTCAAAATGTTGACTTTTCGTAATGGCGAGTTTATATCTTGAAATTCTGACTTTTTTAGTAATAGTGAGTTTACATCTCAAAATTGACTTTTTCATAATAGCGAGTTTACATCTCAATATTTTGACTTTTTTGGTAATAGTGAGTTTACATCTTGTAATGTTGACTTTTTTCATAATAGTGAGTTTACATCTCAAAATGTAGTTTTTTTCATAATAGCGAGTTTACATCTCGAAATGTAGACTTTTTTCATAATAGTGAGTTTACTTCTCAAAATGTAGGGTTTTTTTCATAATAGCGCGTTTACATCTTGAAATTTTGACTTTTTTGTAAAAGAGTGATTAAATCTCAATTGAGACTTTCGTAATAGTTTACATCTCAAAATGTTGACTTTTTTCATAATGGCGAGTTTATATCTTGAAATTCAGACTTTTTTAGTAATAGTGAGTTTACATTTCTAAAATGTTGACTTTTTTCATAATAGTGAGTTTACATCTTGTAATTTTTACTTTTTTCGTAATAGTGAGTTTACATCTCAAAATGTAGACTTTTTTCATAATAGTATGTTTTACATCTCGAAATGTAGACTTTTTTTCATAATAGTAAGTTTACATCTCGAAATGTAGACTTTTTTTCATAATAGTAAGTTTTACATCTCGAAATGTAGACTTTTTTTCATAATAGTGAGTTTTACATCTCGAAATGTAGACTTTTTTTCATAATAGTGAGTTTACTTCTCAAAATGTAGGGTTTTTTTCATAATAGCGCGTTTACATCTCGAAATTTTGACTTTTTTGTAAAAGAGTGTTTAAATCTGAATTGAGACTTTCGTAATAGTTTACATCTCAAAATGTTGACTTTTCGTAATGGCGAGTTTATATCTTGAAATTCAGACTTTTTTAGTAATAGTGAGTTTACATCTCAAAATTGACTTTTTCATAATAGCGAGTTTACATCTCAATATTTTGACTTTTTTGATAATAGTGAGTTTACATTTCTAAAATGTTGACTTTTTTCATAATAGTGAGTTTACATCTTGTAATTTTTACTTTTTTCATAATAGTGAGTTTACATTTCGAAATTTAGACTTTTTTCGTAATAGTAAGTTTACATCTCGAAATGTAGACTTTTTTTCATAATAGTGAGTTTACTTTTCAAAATGTAGACTTTTTTTCATAATAGCGCGTTTACATCTTGAAAATTTGACTTTTTTGTAAAAGAGTGTTTAAATCTCAATTGAGACTTTCGTAATAGTTTACATCTCAAAATTTTGACTTTTTTCATAATAGTGAGTTTACATCTCAAAATGTAGTTTTTTTCATAATAGCGAGTTTACATCTCGATATTTTGACTTTTTTTCGTAATAGTGAGTTTACATCTCAAAATGTAGACTTTTTTTCATAATAGTGAGTTTACATCTCAAAATTGACTTTTTTCGTAATAGTGAGTTTACATTTCGAAATTGACTTTTTTCCTAATAGTGAGTTTACATTTCGAAATTGACTTTTTTCGTAATAGTGAGTTTACATTTCGAAATTTACTTTTTTCGTTATAGTGAGTTTACATCTCAAAATGTAGTTTTTTTCATAATAGCGAGTTTACATCTCGAAATTTAGACTTTTTTCATAATAGTGAGTTTACATTTCGAAATTTAGACTTTTTTCGTAATAGTAAGTTTACATCTCGAAATGTAGACTTTTTTTCATAATAGTGAGTTTACTTTTCAAAATGTAGACTTTTTTTCATAATAGCGCGTTTACATCTTGAAAATTTGACTTTTTTTCATAATAGCGCGTTTACATCTCGAAATTTAGACTTTTTTCATAATAGTGAGTTTACATTTCGAAATTTAGACTTTTTTTCGTAATAGTAAGTTTACATCTCGAAATGTAGACTTTTTTTCATAATAGCGAGTTTACTTTTCAAAATGTAGACTTTTTTCATAATAGTGAGTTTACATCTCGAAATGTAGACTTTTTTTCGTAATAGTGAGTTTATATCTCAAAATGTAGATGTTTTTTTCATAATAGCGAGTTTACATCTCGAAATTTTGACTTTTTTCGTAATAGTGAGTGTTTACGCCTCAAAATGTAGACTTTTTTCATAATAGTAAGTTTACATCTCGAAATGTAGACTTTTTTCATAATAGTGAGTTTACATTTCTAAAATGTTGACTTTTTTCATAATAGTAAGTTTACATCTCGAAATGTAGACTTTTTTCATAATAGTGAGTTTACATTTCTAAAATGTTGACTTTTTTCATAATAGTAAGTTTACATCTCGAAATGTAGACTTTTTTTCGTAATAGTGAGTTTACATCTCAAAATTTTGACTTTTTTCATAATAGCGAGTTTACATCTTGTAATTTTTACTTTTTTCGTAATAGTGAGTGTTTACGCCTCAAAATGTAGACTTTTTTCATAATAGTAAGTTTACATCTCGAAATGTAGACTTTTTTCATAATAGTGAGTTTACATTTCTAAAATGTTGACTTTTTTCATAATAGTAAGTTTACATCTCGAAATGTAGACTTTTTTCATAATAGTGAGTTTACATCTCGAAATGTAGACTTTTTTTCGTAATAGTGAGTTTATATCTCAAAATGTAGATGTTTTTTTCATAATAGCGAGTTTACATCTCGAAATTTTGACTTTTTTCGTAATAGTGAGTTTACATCTCAAAATTTTGACTTTTTTCATAATAGTGAGTTTACATTTCTAAAATGTTGACTTTTTTCATAATAGCGAGTTTACATCTTGTAATTTTTACTTTTTTCGTAATAGTGAGTGTTTACGCCTCAAAATGTAGACTTTTTTCATAATAGTAAGTTTACATCTCGAAATGTAGACTTTTTTCATAATAGTGAGTTTACATTTCTAAAATGTTGACTTTTTTCATAATAGTAAGTTTACATCTCGAAATGTAGACTTTTTTCATAATAGTGAGTTTACATCTCGAAATGTAGACTTTTTTTCGTAATAGTGAGTTTATATCTCAAAATGTAGATGTTTTTTTCATAATAGCGAGTTTACATCTCGAAATTTTGACTTTTTTCGTAATAGTGAGTTTACATCTCAAAATTTTGACTTTTTTCATAATAGTGAGTTTACATTTCTAAAATGTTGACTTTTTTCATAATAGCGAGTTTACATCTTGTAATTTTTACTTTTTTCGTAATAGTGAGTGTTTACGCCTCAAAATGTAGACTTTTTTCATAATAGTAAGTTTACATCTCGAAATGTAGACTTTTTTCATAATAGTGAGTTTACATTTCTAAAATGTTGACTTTTTTCATAATAGTAAGTTTACATCTCGAAATGTAGACTTTTTTCATAATAGTGAGTTTACATCTCAAAATGTAGACTTTTTTTCGTAATAGTGAGTTTATATCTCAAAATGTAGATGTTTTTTTCATAATAGCGAGTTTACATCTCGAAATTTTGACTTTTTTCGTAATAGTGAGTTTACATCTCAAAATTTTGACTTTTTTCATAATAGTGAGTTTACATCTTGTAATTTTTACTTTTTTCGTAATAGTGAGTGTTTACGCCTCAAAATGTAGACTTTTTTCATAATAGTAAGTTTACATCTCGAAATGTAGACTTTTTTCATAATAGTGAGTTTACATTTCTAAAATGTTGACTTTTTTCATAATAGTAAGTTTACATCTCGAAATGTAGACTTTTTTCATAATAGTGAGTTTACATCTCAAAATGTAGACTTTTTTCATAATAGTAAGTTTACATCTCGAAATGTAGACTTTTTTCATAATAGTGAGTTTACATTTCTAAAATGTTGACTTTTTTCATAATAGTAAGTTTACATCTCGAAATGTAGACTTTTTTCATAATAGTAAGTTTACATCTCGAAATGTAGACTTTTTTCATAATAGTGAGTTTACATTTCTAAAATGTTGACTTTTTTCATAATAGTAAGTTTACATCTCGAAATGTAGACTTTTTTCATAATAGTGAGTTTACATCTCGAAATGTAGACTTTTTTTAGTAATAGTGAGTTTATATCTCAAAATGTAGATGTTTTTTTCATAATAGCGAGTTTACATCTCGAAATTTTGACTTTTTTCGTAATAGTGAGTTTACATCTCAAAATTTTGACTTTTTTCATAATAGTGAGTTTACATTTCTAAAATGTTGACTTTTTTCATAATAGCGAGTTTACATCTTGTAATTTTTACTTTTTTCGTAATAGTGAGTGTTTACGCCTCAAAATGTAGACTTTTTTCATAATAGTAAGTTTACATCTCGAAATGTAGACTTTTTTCATAATAGTGAGTTTACATTTCTAAAATGTTGACTTTTTTCATAATAGTAAGTTTACATCTCGAAATGTAGACTTTTTTCATAATAGTGAGTTTACATCTCAAAATGTAGACTTTTTTTCGTAATAGTAAGTTTATATCTCAAAATGTAGATGTTTTTTCATAATAGCGAGTTTACATCTCGAAATTTTGACTTTTTTCGTAATAGTGAGTTTACATCTCGAAATTTTGACTTTTTTGTAATAGTGAGTTTACATCTCAAAATTTTGACTTTTTTTGTAATAGTGAGTTTACATCTCAAAATTTTGACTTTTTTTGTAATAGTGAGTTTACATCTCAAAATTTTGACTTTTTTCGTAATAGTGAGTTTACATCTCAAAATTTTGACTTTTTTTGTAATAGTGAGTTTACATCTCAAAATTTTGACTTTTTTCGTAATAGTGAGTTTACATCTCAAAATTGACTTTTTTCATAATAGCGAGTTTACATCTTGTAATTTTTACTTTTTTCGTAATGGTGAGTTTACATCTCGAAATTTTGACTTTTTCGTAATAGTGAGTTTACATCTCGAAATTTTGACTTTTTTGTAATAGTGTGTTTACATCTCGAAATTTTGACTTTTTTGTAATAGTGTGTTTACATCTCGAAATTTTGACTTTTTTTGTAATAGTGTGTTTACATCTCAAAATTTTGACTTTTTTGTAATAGTGTGTTCACATCTCAAAATTTTGACTTTTTTTCGTAATGACGAGATTCTTGAAATTCAGACTTTTTTAGTAATGGTGAGTTTACATCTCAAAAGTGACTTTTTTCATAATAGCGAGTTTACAATCTTGTAATTTTTACTTTTTTCGTAATAGTGAGTTTACATCTCAAAATGTTGACTTTTTTCATAATAGCGAGTTTACAATCTTGTAATTTTTACTTTTTTCGTAATAGTGAGTTTACATCTCAAAATTGACTTTTTTCATAATAGCGAGTTTACATCTTGTAATTTGTACTTTTTTCGTAATGGTGAGTTTACATCTCAAAATTGACTTTTTTCATAATAGCGAGTTTACATCTTGTAATTTTTACTTTTTTCGTAATGGTGAGTTTACATCTCAAAATGTTGACTTTTTTCATAATAGCGAGTTTACAATCTTGTAATTTTTACTTTTTTCGTAATGGTGAGTTTACATCTCAAAATGTTGACTTTTTTCATAATAGCGAGTTTACATCTTGTAATTTTTACTTTTTTCGTAATGGTGAGTTTACATCTCAAAATGTTGACTTTTTTCATAATAGGCAATTCAGACTTTTTTTAGTGATAGCGAGTTTACATCTAGCAATTTTCACTTCTTTTGTAATAGCAAGTTTACATCTCAAAAATTTAGACTTTTCATAATGTTAGTTGATATCTCGCAATTCAGAATTTTTCTGTAATAGTAAATATTCAGTATATATTCTGAATATGGAAAACATTAATCCATCATACCTACAGCTTCCTGATGTGACTGTATTTGTGTTTACATTAATGCATTTGGTGGACACTTTTATACAAAGCAACTTACATTACAGTCAAACTATACATTTGTTTTTTTAGTTTGTGAATCAAACCCTTGACCTTACTTAACAGATATAAACAATAATAGACAGAAATGGCTTTATTTATACGGCGCTTTGCACAGGTTGTTTCAAAGCAGCTAGTTTCTAGGAATCCGTTCAAACTGTTTAAATGAATCAATTTAGAACTCAGTCAAATGTTCATGAAAGTATTAAAATGCTTTAGTGGAAATGTATTGTTATACTGGACATATAAATAAATAGTTATTTTAGAGTAAATGCATGATATGTACATATTAAAATGCCAGGATGATTTACAGGCGTACACTACAGTGCTCTTAAAACATGAGCTATTAAACAGAAATGTTTTGCACTTCGAGTAAGTGTGAATGTGGGCATTAGATAATAATTTGTGTTACCTGTCTGTATTAATTATGCATATCTAGTTAATTTAGATCGTATGTCAGCTGAACGTATAGATTCAGATCCTCAGCTTGTGCGAATCTGAATGTTTCTGTGACAGTCACATCAGGTCAGCTGTAAATCATCAGTCCTTTATATTATTTGACTGCATGTGAATATGAGATGCGTGTTGTTTTTGGGTTATCGCCGCTCTGGGTTTGTTAGTATTCCCTGTGTGTCGCAGAGGAAAAGCAAAAGGTGCAAATTAGAACGAGTGTTAAAAATGAGGAAGAGCTCCATGTTTACTTCAGCGAATCTGCGAGAGCCGAGCGGCGGGCGGCAGCGTGTAAGGAAATATGTCTTTTTTTTCTTTAAGATATACCCCATATATTCCTTTGAGAGATCAGAGACATAATCAGTTTTCAAATGAGCCCCTCATTGTTTCTTTAGATGAGAAACGGGGAGAAAACAGAAACCTAGTGAGCTGAAGGAAACGCGTCCCCTGAGGCGCGGCCGTACGCTAATGCATGGGTTATTTATGTTATGAGCTCAATGCCATCTGTGCGGGTAAAAATAGTGTTCGGACTCTGTGGTGATCTGGTTTGATTTCAAACTTTATGCCCAGGTGAGTCTCAATAAACACATGAACATCATTTCATCCCAGAATAAAAACAAAAATTAAGCCATATGTATATAAATTTATGTATACACACACACACACACACACACACACATAAATATTGTAATATCAGGAAATAAATAAATGTTAATGTAAAAATTTAAATAAATAAATACATATTTTATTATATATATATATATATGAGAGAGAGAGAGAGATTATGAAAATATAATAAATAAAAATGTCATATTATATATATTAAATATATAATTTTATTTACTTCCTGACATTACAAATTTTATATATATATATTATTTTATATATTTTAATATTATAATATATGTCATATATATTATAAATATGAATATATAAAATGTGAATACACATATATAATTATATATAAGTTATTTATTATAGTTTTTATTGCATAGAGGAATATACACACATATATATATATATATATATATATAACAGTATATAAGACTGTATACTGTAAGAAGTATTGTAATATCAGGAAATAAAAATAAATGTTAATATAAAAATGTAAATAAATAAATCTATTATTTTTTATTTATATATATATATATATATATATATATATATATATATATATATTTTTTTTTTTTTTTTTTACTTCCTGACATTACAAATTATATCTTTATACTCTATTATATATATATTTTAATATTATAATATTTGTAATATATATTATGAATATGAATATATAAAATATGAATATATGTTATATTATATTTTATATGTGTGCATGTGTTATTTATTTTTTATATATATATATATATTTATAATATTTATTTATTTAAAAAAATTCTGTGATTAAATGTTCATAAGTTTAGTGAGACTGACCCGGGCATAAAGTCAAACCAGATCAAAACATATGATTAATATGTAGGGATGTAATCAACCAAAGAAAATCTTGGTCGACTGAAGTCCTGAGATTTTCGACTAAAAATTACGTTAGGAAAAAGATCAGGTGGAGAGCACTAATTGCTAATGGGGGTGTTTTTAGAGCAGCCCTGTTTCACAGGTAACAGTCTGTCTTCAGAACACCCCCTTGTTTCCACTTCTTTTGGATTAGCCCAACCTACTGGAGAAGAGAGACAGATTGAAGAAGGCTAGTTTGCTGCTGTATATTATTTATTTAACTGTGAGCGTTTTTTCTGCTCTTGATCTGGCTTGTTTAATAAATATTCCTTTTTTATTTTGTGTTTAAGAGTAAAAGCTTTAAGTTAATAGTCTATTCGTGTCTCAGCCGTGAAGCTGAGCTGATCCTGTGTTCACAGAGCGGCTGAAATGAGTGTCTGTCAGTTATTATAATACATATGACAAAAACAATTGTCTAAATTATGTTGCATATTCCTCAAAAGTTCTTGTGATGATATCACTAGTTGACAACATAGTCTAATATTTTGGGAAATCATAGGCTATGATATTGCGCAGGTGCACGTGATGCTGTCAGAGCCGGCAGACTCGTGTGTCAGACTCATTTCAGTGCAAAATAATCAGCTCAAAAACCATTTCATATACAGCAAATAGCCTACTAGTTTATGTTTATTTATAATTCATTTAGGCAGACAACAAGGATACCAAATACTGCACACAGTGCACAGCTGATTCATTTAACGTTTTTTTTTCCTAACGTCATTTTTAGTCGAAAATCTCAGTCGACCAAGATTTTCTTTGGTTGATTACAGCCCTAATAAAAATATAAAGTAAAATACATATTTAATTGATTTTGACATAATGCTAGTATTTTGTGCGGTGTGTAATAAATCCGGTCGGTTTCAGCTGCTTCAACTGTTCCAGTGCAGTGTCTGGACGACATGGAGAAGAGCCGCGAGCCCACGCCTCGTCCTCCCAGCGCACCTCCGCTGCCCTCGGCCTCACAGGACCTGCAGGAGAACTGCTTGAAGGATCCGCTGTCCATCCCGCGTCCCGCTCCTCTGGGCAGCCCCGGTGTGCGGGTCAATCCCCTTGTGCGGATGGGCTCGCTGGACGACAGCTCGTGGTCCTTCCCCAGCCCTCCGAGACCGAGCGACGCGCTCTTCTGGGACCAGTCCAAGTCCAAAAGCCCAGCCAACGATTGGACCCAACCATACTGAGTCACAGTCACATGACACCTGACCTGCCTTAACACGCCCCTCTCTGGATGATCCCGGATGATCAAATACCTCGAGCAAACCGGACTGTGACGCCTGAGGAGCGGGAAACCAAAAGACCCGGAGCTGGACGTTTGTACGGACACGTGCGTGTGTTTGTCCCCCACATATATTTGTGATTTCACTATAGCCGCCCGTCAGTAAATCCTATACGCTTCTGTTCCTCTCCTGTGAACGGTGGTCGTAGAGCAGTGAAGGCACACACTCCATTATATTAAACCTTCAGTGCATCATGTCTGTATTATGAATGTATAAAGGGAAGTTTTAGTAGTTCAAGCGCTCCTCACACTGGACGAGGACGAGAGGTTTGTTTCTTTAGAAACATGTCTGTCATGTGTTCATGCCCATACAGTACTGCTGTTCAAACCCATCAAATAAATCCAAGGAAATGTTGTTTTAGTGTTTAGATTTAGTCAATAAATGAGGGTGTTAATCTGTGGGGAACAGGTTTGTGTAATTTATTTAGCTTTAAACAGGTTCCCACGATCAACCTGGAGATATCAGGGACATTTTAGGATTGAATGTATGTTTGTATGTATTATTGTATGTTAAATAAGTATGCATGTATGAATATTTGTATGATTGTTTGTATGTATGTATATTTGTATGATTGTATGCATGTATGAATGTATGTATGTTTGTATGAATGAGTGTTTGTATGTATGTATGAATGTATTATTGTATGTTATATATATACGTATGTATGTATTATTGTTTGTTTGCATGTTTGTATGATTGTATGTATGAATGTATTATTGTATGTTATATATGCATGAATGATTGTATGGATGCATGTTTGAATGTTTGTATATATGTATGTTTGTATACATGTATAAATGTTTGTTTGTATGTATGTATTATTGTATGTATGTATGTTTGAATGTATGTATGTTTGTTTGTATGTATGTATGTTTGTATGTTTGAATGTATGTATGTATGTATGTATGTATGTATGTATGTATGTATGTATGTTTGTATGTTTGTATGTATGTTTGTATGTATGTATGTATGTATGTATGTATGTATGTATGTATGTATGTATGTATGTATGTATGTATGTATGTATGTTTGTATGTTTGTATGTATGTTTGTATGATTGTATGTATGTATGTTTGTATGTATGTTTGTATGATTGAATGTATGTATGATTGTATGTATGTATGTATGTATGTATGTATGTATGTATGTATGTATGTATGTATGTATGTATGTATGTATGTATGTTTGTATGTATGTTTGTATGATTGAATGTATGTATGATTGTATGTATGTATGTATGTATTATTGTTTGTTTGTATGTATGCATGTTTGTATGATTGTATGTATGTATGTATGTATGAATGTATTATTGTATGTTATATATGCATGCATGATTGTATGTATGTATGTATGTATGCATGTTTGTATGAATGTATGTATGAATGTATTGTATGTTATGTATGAATGATTGTTTGTATTTATGTATGATTGTATGCATGATTGAATGCATGTTATGTATAAATGCATGCATGATTGTATGTATGGATGTTTGAATTTATGATTGTATGTATACATGCATGTATTATCATAAAATGTCCCTGATATTATATATTTAAATATATAAACTTATTTATAGAGTTAGGATTTTTTTGTTTATATATATATATATTATATACACACAATATTATATAATATTATATGTATAATACTTTATATATTTAAATATTATATACATATATAAAATATTTATAATTTTTAAATATATAAACATGTTCATTTATATTATATATAAAGTGCGCTCTTGTGCTCAGAAACTGATGTGGGAATCCTGTTTAAAGTCGGCGTGAAACGAGCCATTTTACTTCTGTAATCTGATGCATTTCTGAGTGAAACTGAGGTTTCGTTGCGAAAATCTTTTTATCATCTAATCTTTGAAATCTGATTTTATCCATCAGGAATTGATCGGATCTGGATTGTGAAAAGGGTTTCTTCTAAATCTTGTGTTGGTGAAAGATCACAAAAACAAAGGTGTTTCTCTTTCTGTAGAATAACATGCACTGAGGAATCATTTTGAGTTCATGTTGACTTGTTTTATCAAAGATGCTTGTAAAGAATAAATGGGCAAATATAAAACTAAATTGAGACAAACTGTTGCCATAAAGGCTTTAATAATGTACAGCGGCTTAATAATGACAGACGAGATCACAGTAAAATGATTGTCTTGAGACCAACTGCGTTTTGTCCTGTTTAAAGAAACATACGTGAAGCACAAATACGATAAAAAATCTATTGTATGTGTATAAAACAATTACACTCGTGTTACAGCCTCAACTTTGATGAAAAAAACGTTTGTTTAAAAGCTTGTAATGCATTTGCTAATTTGATTTATCTAAAGAAAACTGTCACATGACCACAATCTTCATCTGCTGACGAGGGTTTGTGTTTTTGTGTAACTGGAACGGTTTTGAGTTTTGATTTGACATTAAACATGTTCCGCTCGACTGCAACAGATGTGAACCAAAATGCAATGTACAGTAGATTATTTTTTAGGATTATCAATCCTGAAAACTTTGTAAATATTCAATAAATTAATTCATGTGAACTTTTTTTGTTGTATTCAGATTGTTGTATAAACAGCCATGACCTAGCCATGCTAGATGTTAGCAGCAGATCCTTTAAGTCCTGTAAGTTGCGAGGTGGAGCCTCCATGGGTCGGACTTGTTTGTTCGGCACATCCCACAGATGCTCGATTGGATTGAGATCTGGGGAATTTGGAGGCCGAGTCAACGCCTCAAACTCGTTGTTGTGCTCCTCAAAGCATTCCTGAAGCATTTGTGCTTTGTGGCGGCGCATTATCTGCTGAAAGAGCCACAGCCACAGGGAATACCGTCTCCATGAGAGGCTGGACATGGTCTCAACAATGCTTAGGTAGGTGGGACGGGTCAAAGTCACATCCACATGGATGGAGGACCCAAGGTTTCCCAGCAGAACATTGCCCAAAGCATCACTGCCTCCGCCACGCCTTCTTCACACCCTGACTGGTTTGCGGCTATGCAGCCCCATATGTATGTATGAATGATGTATGAATTTATGTATGTATGTATGTATGTATGCATGTATGTATGAATTTATGTATGTATGTATGTATGTATGTATGTATGTTTATATGAATTAATTTATGAATGTATGGTATGTATGTATGCATGTATGAATGTATGTATGCATGTTATGCATGTATGTATGCATGTATGAATGTATGTATGTATGTTTATATGAATTAATTTATGTATGTATGTATGTATGTATGTATGTATGTATGTATGTATGCATGTATGAATGTATGTATGTATGTATGTATGTATGTATGTATGTATGTATGTATGTATGAATGCATGTATGTATGTATGTATGTATGAATGAATGTATGTATGTATGTATGTATGTATGAATGCATGTATGTATGTATGTATGTATGTATGTATGTATGTATGTATGTATGTATGTATGTATGTATGTTTATATGAATTAATGTATGAATGTATGGTATGTATGAATGCATGTATGGATGTATGTATGTATGTATGTATGCATGAATGTATGTATGTATGTATGTATGTATGTATGTATGTATGCATGTATGAATGTATGTATGTATGTATGTATGTATGAATGCATGTATGTATGTATGTATGTATGCATGTATGTATGAATTTATGTATGTATGTATGTATGTATGTATGTATGTTTATATGAATTAATTTATGAATGTATGGTATGTATGAATGCATGTATGGATGTATGTATGTATGTATGTATGCATGAATGTATGTATGTATGTATGTATGTATGTATGTATGTATGCATGTATGAATGTATGTATGTATGTATGTATGTATGAATTTATGTATGTATGTATGTATGTATGCATGTATGTATGAATTTATGTATGTATGTATGTATGTATGTATGTATGTTTATATGAATTAATTTATGAATGTATGGTATGTATGTATGCATGTATGAATGTATGTATGCATGTTATGCATGTATGTATGCATGTATGAATGTATGTATGTATGTTTATATGAATTAATTTATGTATGTATGTATGTATGTATGTATGTATGTATGTATGTATGCATGTATGAATGTATGTATGTATGTATGTATGTATGTATGTATGTATGTATGTATGTATGAATGCATGTATGTATGTATGTATGTATGAATGAATGTATGTATGTATGTATGTATGTATGAATGCATGTATGTATGTATGTATGTATGTATGTATGTATGTATGTATGTATGTATGTATGTATGTATGTTTATATGAATTAATGTATGAATGTATGGTATGTATGAATGCATGTATGGATGTATGTATGTATGTATGTATGCATGAATGTATGTATGTATGTATGTATGTATGTATGTATGTATGCATGTATGAATGTATGTATGTATGTATGTATGTATGTATGAATGCATGTATGTATGTATGTATGTATGTATGTATGTATGTATGTATGTATGTATGTATGTATGTATGTATGTATGTATGCATGTATGAATGTATGTATGTATGTATGTATGTATGTATGTATGTATGTATGTATGAATGCATGTATGTATGTATGTATGTATGTATGTATGTATGAATGAATGTATGTATGTATGTATGTATGTATGAATGCATGTATGTATGTATGTATGTATGTATGTATGTATGTTTATATGAATTAATGTATGAATGTATGGTATGTATGAATGCATGTATGGATGTATGTATGTATGTATGTATGCATGAATGTATGTATGTATGTATGTATGTATGTATGTATGTATGTATGTATGTATGTATGTATGTATGTATGTATGTATGCATGTATGTATGCATGTATGAATGTATGTATGTATGTATGTTTGCATGTATGAATGTATATATGTATGTATGTATGTATGTATGTATGTATGTATGTATGTATGTATGTATGTTTATATGAATTAATTTATGAATGTATGGTATGTATGTATGTATGCATGTATGTATGTATGTATGAATGTATGTATGTATGTATGAATGCATGCATGTATGTATGCATGTATGAATGTATGCATGTATGTATATATGTATGTATGCATATATGTATGCAGGTACATACATGCATATACACATACATACATACATACATACATGCATTCATACATGCATTCATGCATACATGCATGCATACATGCATTCTTACATGCATTCTTACATACATACATACATGCATTCATACATGCATTCATACATACATTCATTCATACATGCAAACATACATTCACACATACATTCATACATGCATACATTCATACATGCATACATTCATACATGCATACATACATTCATGCATGCATACATACATACATACATACATACATACATACATTCATACATACATACATACATACATTCATACATTCATACATGCATACATTCATACATACATTCATACATACATGCATACATACATACATTCATACATACATTCATACATGCATACATTCATACATGCATACATACATTCATACATACATGCATACATACATTCATACATACATACATGCATACATACATACATGCATACATTCATACATGCATACATACATTCATACATACATTCATACATGCATACATACATTCATACATACATGCATGCATACATACATACATTCATACATACATACATTCATACATGCATACATTCATACATGCATACATACATTCATACATACATTCATACATGCATACATACATTCATACATACATGCATACATACATACATACATACATTCATACATGCATACATTCATACATGCATACATTCATACATGCATACATACATTCATACATAAATGCATACATACATACATACATACATACATTCATACATGCATACATACATACATACATACATACATACATACATACATACATACATACATACATACATACATACATACATACATTCATTCATACATGCATACATACATACATGCATAAATACATGCATACATACATACATTCATACATGCATTCATACCTACATGCATACATACATGCATCCATACATACATTCATTCATACATACATACATACATACATACATGCATATATACATTCATACATGCATATATACATTCATACATGCAAACATTCATACATGCATACATACATACATGCATACATACATACATACATACATACATGCATGCATGCATGCATACATACATACATACATACATACATACATACATACATACATACATGCATACATACATACATACATTAATACATACATACATACATACATTCATACCTACATACATGCATACATACATACATTCATACATGCATTCATACCTGCATACATTCATACATGCATACATTTATACAAACATGCATACATACATTCATACATACATGCTTACATACATACATACATCCATACATACATACATACATACATACATACATACATACATACATACATACATACATACATACATACATACATACATTCATACATACATTCATACATACATATATACAGTCATACATGCATCCATCCATACATACATACATGCAT
>CM042252.1:52337461-52342461 GCA_023566225.1 Romanogobio albipinnatus | reverse complement strand
GTGTGTGTGTGTGTGTGTATGTATGGATGCATGTATGTATGCATGTATGAATGCACTTATGTATGCATGTATGAATGTATGTATGTATGTATGTATGTATGTATGTATGTATGTGTGTGTGTATGTATGTATATATGTATGTATGTATGCATGCATGTATGTATGAGTGTATGTATGTATGCATATATGTATGCAGGTATGTATGAATGTATGCATGAGTGTATGCATGTATGAATGTATGAATGTATGTATGTATGTATGTATGTATGTATGTATGTATGTATGTATGTATGTATGTATGTATGTATTTATGTATGAATGAATGAATGTATGTATGCATGTATGAATGTATGTATGCATGAATGTATCCATGCATGTATGAATGTATGTATGAATGAATGTATGAATGAATGAATGAATGAATGAATGTATGCATGTATGAATGTATGTATGTATTTATGTATGAATGCATGTATGCATGTATGTATGAATGTATGCATGCATGTATGTATGTATGTATGTATGTATGTATGTATGTATGTATGTATGTATGTATGTATGTATGTATGTATGTATGTATGTATGAATGTATGTATTCATGAATGTATGTATGTATGTATGTATGTATGGATGCATGTGTGTATGCATGTGTGTATGCATGTATGAATGCATGTATGTATGTATGTATGTATGTATGTATGTATGTATGTATGTATGCATGTATGTATGTATGTATGTATGTATGTATGTATGTATGTATGTATGTATGTATGTATGTATGTATGTATGTATGTATGTATGTATGCAGATATGTATGAATGTATGCATGAATGTATGTATGCATGTATAAATGCATGTATGGATGCATGTATGAATGCATGTATGTAAGCATGTATGTATGTACGCATGTATGTATGAATGTATGTATGTATGTATGTACGCATGTATGTATGAATGTATGAATGCATTAATGTATGAATGTATGAATGAATGAATGTATGTATGCATGTATGAATATATGTATCCATGAATGTATGAATGAATGTATGCATGTATAAATGCATGTATGGATGCATGTATAAATGCATGTTTGTAAGCATGTATGTATGTACGCATGTATGTATGAATGTATGTATGTATGTATGTACGCATGTATGTATGAATGTATGTATGTATGCATATATGTATGCAGTTACGTATGAATGTATGCATGAGTGTATGCATGTATGAATGTATGAATGTATGTATGTATGTATGTATGTATGTATGTATGTATGTATGTATGTATGTATGTATGTATGTATGTATGTATGTATGTATGTATGTATGTATGTATGTATGTATGTATGCATGTATGTATGTATGTATGTGTGTATTTATGTATATATGTATGTATGTATGCATGCATGTATGTATGAGTGTATGTATGTATGCATATATGTATGCAGGTATGTATGAATGTATGCATGAGTGTATGCATGTATGAATGTATGTATGTATGTATGTATGTATGTATGTATGTATGTATGTATGTATGCAGATATGTTTGAATGTATGCATGAATGTATGAATGTATGAATGTATGAATGCATGAATGTATGAATGTATGAATGAATGAATGTATGTATGCATGTATGAATATATGTATGCATGAATGTATGCATGCATGTATGTATGAATGTATGTATGAATGAATGTATGAATGAATGTATGCATGTATGAATGTATGCATGTATGTATGCATGCATGCATGCATGCATGTATGAGTGTGTGTGTGTGTGTGTGTGTGTGTGTGTGTGTGTGTGTGTGTGTGTGTGTGTGTGTGTGTGTGTGTGTGTGTGTGTGTGTGTGTGTGTGTGTGTGTGTGTGTGTGTGTGTGTGTGTGTGTGTGTGTGTGTGTGTGTGTGTGTGTGTGTGTGTGTGTGTGTGTGTGTGTGTGTGTGTGTGTGTGTGTGTGTGTGTGTGTGTGTGTGTGTGTGTGTGTGTGTGTATGTATGCATGCATGCGTGCGTGTATGAGTGCGTGCGTGTGTGTGCGTGTGTGTGTGTGTGTGTGTGTGTGTGTGTGTGTGTGTGTGTGTGTGTGTGTGTGGATGCATGTATGTATGCATGTATGAATGCATTTATGTATGCATGTATGAATGTATGTATGTATGTATGTATGTATGTATGTATGTATGTATGTATGTATGTATGTATGTATGTATGTGTATATGTATGTGTATATGCATGTATGTGTATATGCATGTATGTATGCGTGTTTGTATGCATGTATGTATGTATGCGTGTTTGTATGCATGTATGTATGTATGTATGTATGTATGTATGTATGTATGTATGTATGTATGTATGTATGTATGTATGTATGTATGTGTGTGTGTATGTATGTATATATGTATGTATGTATGTATGCATGCATGTATGTATGAGTGTATGTATGTATGCATATATGTATGCAGGTATGTATGAATGTATGCATGAGTGTATGCATGTATGAATGTATGAATGTATGTATGTATGTATGAATGAATGAATGTATGTATGCATGTATGAATGTATGTATGTATGTATGTATGAATGAATGAATGTATGTATGCATGTATGTATGTATGTATGCATGTATGTATGTATGTATGTATGTATGTATGTATGTATGTATGTATGTATGTATGTATGTATGTATGTATGTATGTATGTATGTATGTATGTATGTATGAATGTATGTATGGATGCATGTGTGTATGCATGTGTGTATGCATGTATGAATGCATGCATGTATGTATGTATGTATGTATGTATGTATGTATGTATGTATGTATGTATGTATGTATGTATGTATGTATGTATGTATGTATGAATGTATGTATGTATGTATGTATGCATGCATGCATGCATGTATGTATGTATGTATGTATGTATGTATGTATGTATGTATGTATGTATGTATGCATGTGTGTATGCATGTATGTATGTATGTATGTATGTATGTATGTATGTATGTATGTATGTATGTATGTATGTATGTATGTATGTATGTATGTATGTATGTATGAATGTATGTATGGATGCATGTGTGTATGCATGTGTGTATGCATGTATGAATGCATGTATGTATGTATGTATGTATGTATGTATGTATGTATGTATGTATGGATGCATGTGTGTATGCATGTGTGTATGCATGTATGAATGCATGTATGTATGTATGTATGTATGTATGTATGTATGTATGTATGTATGTATGTATGTATGTATGCATGCATGTATGTATGTATGTATGTATGTATGTATGTATGTATGTATGTATGTATGTATGTATGTATGTATGTATGTATGTATGTATGTATGTATGTATGCAGATATGTATGAATGTATGCATGAATGTATGAATGAATGTATGCATGTATAAATGCATGTATGGATGCATGTATGAATGCATGTATGTAAGCATGTATGTATGTACGCATGTATGTATGAATGTATGTATGTATGTATGTACGCATGTATGTATGAATGTATGAATGCATTAATGTATGAATGTATGAATGAATGAATGTATGTATGCATGTATGAATATATGTATGCATGAATGTATGAATGAATGTATGCATGTATAAATGCATGTATGGATGCATGTATAAATGCATGTTTGTAAGCATGTATGTATGTACGCATGTATGTATGAATGTATGTATGTATGTATGTATGTACGCATGTATGTATGAATGTATGTATGTATGCATATATGTATGCAGTTACGTATGAATGTATGCATGAGTGTATGCATGTATGAATGTATGAATGTATGTATGTATGTATGTATGTATGTATGTATGTATGTATGTATGTATGTATGTATGTATGTATGTATGTATGTATGTATGTATGTATGCATGTATGTATGTATGTATGTATGTATGTGTGTATTTATGTATATATGTATGTATGTATGCATGCATGTATGTATGAGTGTATGTATGTATGCATATATGTATGCAGGTATGTATGAATGTATGCATGAGTGTATGCATGTATGAATGTATGTATGTATGTATGTATGTATGTATGTATGTATGCAGATATGTTTGAATGTATGCATGAATGTATGAATGTATGAATGTATGAATGCATGAATGTATGAATGTATGAATGAATGAATGTATGTATGCATGTATGAATATATGTATGCATGAATGTATGCATGCATGTATGTATGAATGTATGTATGAATGAATGTATGAATGAATGTATGCATGTATGAATGTATGCATGTATGTATGCATGCATGCATGCATGTATGAGTGTGTGTGTGTGTGTGTGTGTGTGTGTGTGTGTGTGTGTGTGTGTGTGTGTGTGTGTGTGTGTGTGTGTGTGTGTGTGTGTGTGTGTGTGTGTGTGTGTGTGTGTGTGTATGTATGCATGCATGCGTGCGTGTATGAGTGCGTGCGTGTGTGTGCGTGTGTGTGTGTGTGTGTGTGTGTGTGTGTGTGTGTGTGTGTGTGTGTGTGTGTGTGTGTGTGGATGCATGTATGTATGCATGTATGAATGCATTTATGTATGCATGTATGAATGTATGTATGTATGTATGTATGTATGTATGTATGTATGTATGTATGTATGTATGTATGTATGTGTATATGTATGTGTATATGCATGTATGTGTATATGCATGTATGTATGCGTGTTTGTATGCATGTATGTATGTATGTATGTATGTATGTATGTATGTATGTATGTATGTATGTATGTATGTATGTATGTATGTATGTATGTATGTATGTATGTATGTGTGTGTGTATGTATGTATATATGTATGTATGTATGTATGCATGCATGTATGTATGAGTGTATGTATGTATGCATATATGTATGCAGGTATGTATGAATGTATGCATGAGTGTATGCATGTATGAATGTATGAATGTATGTATGTATGTATGAATGAATGAATGTATGTATGCATGTATGAATGTATGTATGTATGTATGTATGAATGAATGA
>CM042252.1:52317461-52319961 GCA_023566225.1 Romanogobio albipinnatus | reverse complement strand
CATACATGCATGCATACATGCATTCTTACATGCATTCTTACATACATACATACATGCATTCATACATGCATTCATACATACATTCATTCATACATGCAAACATACATTCACACATACATTCATACATGCATACATTCATACATGCATACATTCATACATGCATACATACATTCATGCATGCATACATACATACATACATACATACATACATACATTCATACATACATACATACATACATTCATACATTCATACATGCATACATTCATACATACATTCATACATACATGCATACATACATACATTCATACATACATTCATACATGCATACATTCATACATGCATACATACATTCATACATACATGCATACATACATTCATACATACATACATGCATACATACATACATGCATACATTCATACATGCATACATACATTCATACATACATTCATACATGCATACATACATTCATACATACATGCATGCATACATACATACATTCATACATACATACATTCATACATGCATACATTCATACATGCATACATACATTCATACATACATTCATACATGCATACATACATTCATACATACATGCATACATACATACATACATACATTCATACATGCATACATTCATACATGCATACATTCATACATGCATACATACATTCATACATAAATGCATACATACATACATACATACATACATTCATACATGCATACATACATACATACATACATACATACATACATACATACATACATACATACATACATACATACATACATACATTCATTCATACATGCATACATACATACATGCATAAATACATGCATACATACATACATTCATACATGCATTCATACCTACATGCATACATACATGCATCCATACATACATTCATTCATACATACATACATACATACATACATGCATATATACATTCATACATGCATATATACATTCATACATGCAAACATTCATACATGCATACATACATACATGCATACATACATACATACATACATACATGCATGCATGCATGCATACATACATACATACATACATACATACATACATACATACATACATGCATACATACATACATACATTAATACATACATACATACATACATTCATACCTACATACATGCATACATACATACATTCATACATGCATTCATACCTGCATACATTCATACATGCATACATTTATACAAACATGCATACATACATTCATACATACATGCTTACATACATACATACATCCATACATACATACATACATACATACATACATACATACATACATACATACATACATACATACATACATACATACATACATTCATACATACATTCATACATACATATATACAGTCATACATGCATCCATCCATACATACATACATGCATACATACATGCATTCATACATGCATTCATACATGCATCCATACATGCATTTATACATGCATTCATACATACATGCATACATACATACATACATTCATATAAGCATACATGAATTCATACATGCATTCATACATGCATACATACATGCATTTATACATGCATTCATACATGCATACATACCTACATACATTCATACATGCATACATTCATACACAAATTCATACATACATACATACATACATGCATACATACATACATACATGCATACATACATACATATATACATACATTCATACATTCATACATACATACATACATACATACATGCATGCATACATACATACATTCATACATGCATACATGCATACATACATATATACATACATTCATACATTCATTCATACATACATACATACATACATACATACATTCATACATACATACATACATGCATACATGCATACATACATACATACATGCATACATACATACATACATGCATACATACATACATACATACATGCATGCATGCATACATACATACATACATTCATACATACATATATACAGTCAGTCATACATGCATCCATACATGCATCCATACATACATACATACATACATACATACATACATACATACATACATACATACATACATACATTCATACATTCATACATACATACATACATTCATACATTCATACATACATACATGCATACATACATTCATACATTCATACATACATACATACATACATACATGCATGCATACATACATACATGCATACATGCATACATGCATACATACATACATTCATACATTCATACATACATACATACATACATACATACATACATACATTCATACATACATACATACATACATACATACATACATACATACATACATACATACATTCATACATACATACATACATGCATACATACATACATACATTCATACATACATACATACATACATACATACATACATACATGCATACATACATACATTCATACATACATACATACATGCATACATACATACATACATACATTCATACATACATGCATACATACATA
>CM042252.1:52309961-52312461 GCA_023566225.1 Romanogobio albipinnatus | reverse complement strand
TATGTATGAATGTATGTATGTATGTATGTACGCATGTATGTATGAATGTATGTATGTATGCATATATGTATGCAGTTACGTATGAATGTATGCATGAGTGTATGCATGTATGAATGTATGAATGTATGTATGTATGTATGTATGTATGTATGTATGTATGTATGTATGTATGTATGTATGTATGTATGTATGTATGTATGTATGTATGTATGTATGTATGTATGTATGTATGCATGTATGTATGTATGTATGTGTGTATTTATGTATATATGTATGTATGTATGCATGCATGTATGTATGAGTGTATGTATGTATGCATATATGTATGCAGGTATGTATGAATGTATGCATGAGTGTATGCATGTATGAATGTATGTATGTATGTATGTATGTATGTATGTATGTATGTATGTATGTATGCAGATATGTTTGAATGTATGCATGAATGTATGAATGTATGAATGTATGAATGCATGAATGTATGAATGTATGAATGAATGAATGTATGTATGCATGTATGAATATATGTATGCATGAATGTATGCATGCATGTATGTATGAATGTATGTATGAATGAATGTATGAATGAATGTATGCATGTATGAATGTATGCATGTATGTATGCATGCATGCATGCATGCATGTATGAGTGTGTGTGTGTGTGTGTGTGTGTGTGTGTGTGTGTGTGTGTGTGTGTGTGTGTGTGTGTGTGTGTGTGTGTGTGTGTGTGTGTGTGTGTGTGTGTGTGTGTGTGTGTGTGTGTGTGTGTGTGTGTGTGTGTGTGTGTGTGTGTGTGTGTGTGTGTGTGTGTGTGTGTGTGTGTGTGTGTGTGTGTGTGTGTGTGTGTGTGTGTGTGTGTGTGTGTGTGTGTGTGTGTGTGTGTGTGTATGTATGCATGCATGCGTGCGTGTATGAGTGCGTGCGTGTGTGTGCGTGTGTGTGTGTGTGTGTGTGTGTGTGTGTGTGTGTGTGTGTGTGTGTGTGGATGCATGTATGTATGCATGTATGAATGCATTTATGTATGCATGTATGAATGTATGTATGTATGTATGTATGTATGTATGTATGTATGTATGTATGTATGTATGTATGTATGTATGTGTATATGTATGTGTATATGCATGTATGTGTATATGCATGTATGTATGCGTGTTTGTATGCATGTATGTATGTATGCGTGTTTGTATGCATGTATGTATGTATGTATGTATGTATGTATGTATGTATGTATGTATGTATGTATGTATGTATGTATGTATGTATGTGTGTGTGTATGTATGTATATATGTATGTATGTATGTATGCATGCATGTATGTATGAGTGTATGTATGTATGCATATATGTATGCAGGTATGTATGAATGTATGCATGAGTGTATGCATGTATGAATGTATGAATGTATGTATGTATGTATGAATGAATGAATGTATGTATGCATGTATGAATGTATGTATGTATGTATGTATGAATGAATGAATGTATGTATGCATGTATGTATGTATGTATGCATGTATGTATGTATGTATGTATGTATGTATGTATGTATGTATGTATGTATGTATGTATGTATGTATGTATGTATGTATGTATGTATGTATGTATGTATGAATGTATGTATGGATGCATGTGTGTATGCATGTGTGTATGCATGTATGAATGCATGCATGTATGTATGTATGTATGTATGTATGTATGTATGTATGTATGTATGTATGTATGTATGTATGTATGTATGTATGTATGTATGAATGTATGTATGTATGTATGTATGCATGCATGCATGCATGTATGTATGTATGTATGTATGTATGTATGTATGTATGTATGTATGTATGTATGCATGTGTGTATGCATGTATGTATGTATGTATGTATGTATGTATGTATGTATGTATGTATGTATGTATGTATGTATGTATGTATGTATGTATGTATGTATGTATGAATGTATGTATGGATGCATGTGTGTATGCATGTGTGTATGCATGTATGAATGCATGTATGTATGTATGTATGTATGTATGTATGTATGTATGTATGTATGGATGCATGTGTGTATGCATGTGTGTATGCATGTATGAATGCATGTATGTATGTATGTATGTATGTATGTATGTATGTATGTATGTATGTATGTATGTATGTATGCATGCATGTATGTATGTATGTATGTATGTATGTATGTATGTATGTATGTATGTATGTATGTATGTATGTATGTATGTATGTATGTATGTATGTATGTATGTATGCAGATATGTATGAATGTATGCATGAATGTATGAATGAATGTATGCATGTATAAATGCATGTATGGATGCATGTATGAATGCATGTATGTAAGCATGTATGTATGTACGCATGTATGTATGAATGTATGTATGTATGTATGTACGCATGTATGTATGAATGTATGAATGCATTAATGTATGAATGTATGAATGAATGAATGTATGTATGCATGTATGAATATATGTATGCATGAATGTATGAATGAATG
>CM042252.1:52257461-52272461 GCA_023566225.1 Romanogobio albipinnatus | reverse complement strand
TATGCATGTATGAATGTATGTATGTATGTATGTATGTATGTATGTATGTATGTATGTATGCAGATATGTATGAATGTATGCATGAATGTATGAATGTATGAATGCATGAATGTATGAATGTATGAATGTATGAATGAATGAATGTATGTATGCATGTATGAATATATGTATGCATGAATGTATGCATGCATGTATGAATGTATGTATGAATGAATGTATGAATGAATGTATGCATGTATGAATGTATGTATGTATGTATGAATGAATGTATGCATGTATGAATGTATGTATGTATGTATGTGTGTATGTATGTATGTATGTATGTATGTATGTATGTGTGTATGTGTGCATGCGTGTATGAGTGTGCGTGTGCGTGTGTGTGCGCGTGTACGTGCGCGTGTGCGTGTGTGTGTATGTGTGTATGCGTGCGTGTATGAATGCATTTATGTATGCATGTATGTATGAATGCATGTATGTATGTATGTATGTATGTATGTATGTATGAATGTATGTATGTATATATGTATGTATGTATGCATGCATGTATGTATGAGTGTATGTATGTATGTATGCATGTATGAATGTATGCATGAGTGTATGCATGTATGAATGTATGAATGTATGTATGTATGTATGTATGTATGTATTTATGTATGTATGCAGATATGTATGTATGCAGATATGTATGCATGTATGAATATATGTATGCATGAATGTATGCATGCATGTATGATTGTATGTATGAATGAATGTATGAGTGAATGTATGCATGTATGAATGTATGTATGTATGCATGCATGCATGTATGAGTGTGTGCGTGTGTGGTGTGTGTGTGTGTGTGTGTGTGTGTGTGTATGCATGTATGAATGCATTTATGTATGCATGTATGAATGCATGTATGTATGTATGTATGTATGTATGTATGAATGTATGTATGTATGTATGTATGTATGAATGTATGTACGTATGTATGTATGCATGCATGCATGCGTGCGTGTATGAGTGCGCGTGTGTGTGTGTGTGTGTGTGTATGTATGTATGAATGCATGTATGTTTGAATGCATGTGTGTATGCATGTATGAATGCATGTATGTATGCATGTATGAATGTATGTATGCATGAATGTATGTATGTATAAATGTATTTATGTATGTATGTATGTTTGAATGTATGAATGTATGTATGCATGTATGTATGTATGAATTTATGTATGAATGTATGCATGTATGTACGCATGTATGTATGAATTCATGTATGTATGTATGAATGCATGTATAAATGTATGTATGTATGAATGTATGCATGTATGTATGTATAAATGTATGTATGTATGTATGAATGAATGTATGTATGTATGTATGTATGCATGCATGCATGCGTGCGTGTATGAGTGCGCGTGTGTGTGCGCGTGTGTGTGTGTGTGTGTGTGTGTGTATGTATGTATGTATGAATGTATGTATGTTTGAATGTATGTATGGATGTATGTATGGATGCATGTATGCATGAATGTATGTATGTATAAATGTATTTATGTATGTATGTATGTATGAATGTATGTATGCATGTATGTATGAATTTATGTATGAATGTATGCATGTATGTAGGTATGTACGCATGTATGTATGAATTCATGTATGTATGTATGAATGCATGTATAAATGTATGTATATATGAATGTATAAATGTATGTATGTATGTATGAATGTATGTATGTATGCATGTATGTATGAATGTATGTATGCATGTATGACTATGTATGCATGTATGTATGTATGTATGACTATGTATGCATGTATGTGTATGTATGCGTGTGTGTATGAATGCATGCATGTATGAATGTATGTATGAATATTAACACCCATACACAACAAACTGAGATGCTCTGTGTATTCTGACCCCTTTCTATCAGAACCAGCATTAACTTCTTGAGCAGTTTGAGCTCCAGTAGCTCGTCTGTTTGATCGGACCACACGGGCCAGCCTTCGCTCCCCACGTGCATCAATGAGCCTCGGCCGCCCATGACCCTGTGGCCGGTTCTCCACTGTTCCTTCCTTGGAGCACTTCTGATAGAGACTGACCACTGCAGACCGAGAACACCCCACAAGAGCTGCAGTTTTGGAGATGCTCTGACCCAGTATATATATATATATATACATACATACACATGTGTGTGTTATTTTGATCAAGTGACAGTAAAGACATTATAATGTTACAAACTTCTGTTCATCAAGGATCCATGAAACAAGCACTTTAATAATAATAGAGCATCAAATCATCATCAGAGTGATTTCTGAAGGATCATGTGACACTAAAGACGATAAATTCAGCTTTGATCACAGGAATAAATTACACTTTACTATATATAAAACCAGATATTCTAATAATATTTCACATTTTTACTGTATTTTTGGATCAAATAAATGTACAGACTTCTTTCTAATGCATAAAAAGCCTTACTGACCCCAAACTTACATTTATTGAAAACATTATTTATTTTTAAAAGTATAACTTGTCACCAATTATTTACATTCTGGAGCGAGAAACAATGACAGACACTAAAGATGAAGCACAAACTCATCCACACAAGCTTCATGAATAACTCCGGAGTTTGTATTTTAAAACAAAAAAACATTTGTTTTCACATGATGTGGCAGTCATTCCCCAGGGACGACACACATCCGATGTGACTCAAAAAATTCCCTATGAATTTTGATTAGGCTTTGGTGCTAGTGATGGTTTATAAGAGCTAATCATGAATATAAACAGCAGCAAAGGCAACAGATCCAGAGGACGTCCATCAAAAACACCCAGCAGTCTCTCAAATGACTTTCATGATTCCAGCGGTAGGCGTCTGTCTACATGCTGGTGGGAAGCTTCTGCTTCCTGTTCTTGGCTGGAATCCCAGTGTGTTCGAACTCCCGCTTCTCTCTCAGATACTCCTGTTTGCACTCCTCGAAGAACGCCGGATCCTGGTAACTGCAAGAGCAAACAAATCCACATTAAGCACATTCAAACGCATCCACCACGTTACAGTAACGGCACATTAGTTAATGCATTAATATTAACAAGGCTAGATTATTGTAATGCTCTACTGGGTGGTTGCCCTGCTCGCTTAATAAACAAACTCCAGCTGGTCCAAAACGCAGCAGCTCGAGTTCTACTATGGCATACACATAAGTGTTGTTTTTGGTGGCCTGTTTTAATTTGAGTTTTAGTCTAGTCTTTGTGTCAAGCTGTCATTTTAGTTTTTATTAGTTTTAGTCACGTTCACACTCTTTTTAGTCTAGTTTTAGTCGACTAAAAGTCTGAGCATTTTAGTCACAGTTATCCATGACTATTTTCGTCTAGTTTTAGTCAGTGAAAATTGTATTTTAGTCTCTTTTTAGTAATGCTATTTACCCCAGTCAATATAGTATAAGTGCCTAGTAGTATAAAACCAAAATATTCTTTTAGCCAAACCTATTTCAAACAAGGTTATCTTATATTATTGTTACCTTATAGACTACATCCAGACACGGAAGACGCTCTGATTTGAATTTACAACATATTTATTTTACCAACCAAACATGTTAGAAGTACACACACACACACCTTTAAATCAAATAAATAAAAACATTGAGATGTCTCTTAAGGTTCGTGGTGTTTTTGTGGCCACATTTCTCCCCATCTTTTTCCACAACACCCGTTTTATTTTCCACTTCAACGCAATGAAAGTTTTTCCAAATAAATGCATATTTAATTTAATAATAGGAAAATATCCTAATTATTATTTAATTATTTAAATCGGTTTAAAATGAGACCCACATTATAGTTCAAATGAAGTCTTGTACTTTATCTCAAAATAAAGGATGTCATTTTATTCCACATGGAAATGAAATGAATTGAAAACCTATGAATCGTGAATCGAAAACCTATGAATCGTGAATTGAATACCTACGAAACGTGAATTGAATACCTATGAAACGTGAATCGAAAACCTATGAAACGTGAATCGAAAACCTATGAATCGTCAATCGAATCGAAAACCTGTGAATCATGAATCGAAAACCTGAGAATCATGAATCGAAAAGCTTGAATCGTGAATCGAAAACCTATGACTCGAATACCTGTGAATCGCATATTGAAAACCTATGACTCGAATACCTGTGAATCGCATATTGAAAACCTATGAATCGAATACCTATGAATCGTGAATTGAAAACCTATGAATCAAATACCTATGAATCGTGAATCGAAAACCTATGAACTGTGAGTCGAAAACCTATGAATCGTGAATCTAATACCTATGAATCGTGAATCGAAAACCTTGAATCGAAAACCTATGACTCGAATACCTGTGAATCACATATTGAAAACCTATGAATCGAATACCTGTGAATCGTGAATTGAAAACCTATGAATCGAATCGAATACCTATGAATCGTGAATCAAAAACCTATGAATCGAATCGAATACCTATGAATCGTGAATCGAAAACCTATGAATCGAATCGAATACCTATGAATCGTGAATCGAAAACCTATGAATCGAATCGAATACCTATGAATCGTGAATCGAAAACCTATGAACTGTGAGTCGAAAACCTATGAATCGTGAATCTAATACCTATTAATCGAATCGAAAACCTATGAATCGTGAATCGAAAACCTATGAATCGTGAATCAAAAACCTATGAATCGTGAATCAAAAACCTATGAATCATGAATCAAAAACCTATGAATCGTGAATTGAAAACCTATGAATCATGAATCAAAAACCTATGAATTGTGAATCGAAAACCTATGAATTGTGAATCGAATACCTATGAATCGTGAATTGAATCACTATGAATTGTATCGGAAACCTATTAATCGAATCGAAAACCTATGAATTGTGAATCGAAAACCTATGAATCGTGAATTGAAAACCTATGAATCGTGAATCGAAAAACTATGAATCGTGAATCGAATACCTGTGAATCGTGAATCGAATCGATTCGCTGCCTACCCAAAGATTCACAGCCCTACTAAACACGTAATGCTTACAGTACGTGCATGCCGTCACCGTTCTCACAGATTTGCGTTTTTTTACAAAAGTTTACACGAAGATGATAACTGTATTTTACGTTACTATTTCAAAAACCTGTTTCGGGGTTTGCACCGGACGCTGTTACCATGTGTAATAAATAAACATGTTTTTTTAGGGTTGAAAACTGTTGGCATGAATTTCAGCATAGAAAAAAGCAACATTTTATACAAAAAGTTTAATATTATTATATGATCTCTGCTGGATGAGACCATTTTGCCCTTAAAAATGTCTCCTAAAAATCTAATTTATTTTTTGATTCTGATGAAGTGTTGACGATGAAGCCTTACTGCTGCGTCAGACACTCCTTGAGAGCGGCGTTCTCCTCTCGACACTTGAACACCATGAAGAAGCCGGTGTCTTTACAGCAGTGGTTGAACGCTGGAAACAACAGGAGAAAACCTTGAGTTTGAGTCGTTCCTCTCTCACAACACAATGAGCCTCATATTCCATCAAAGGTCTGGAGTAATATCAATGAAAAAAGCTTAAAGCTGCACTATGTAACATTTTTTCAGTAGAATATCCAAACTCCACTAGGCCAGTGTTATATATTTTGTTCAGTTGAGTACTTACAATATCCCAAATGTCTCCAACTATTTGTAAATGGTGAGATGCTATTTTACCCGAGGAACCGGGACGTGTGAGGGCGTGGCCTGTCGATGACATCATATCTTGCGGTTTTATTCTGCAGAAGCGCTTTCCTCTCACTGCAGTGTGAACAAGTGTCATAGCAGCCGGCGAGAGAACGCACAGAGTAACGTCTTCCCATCATCAACACACTCAGATGTGTGTATATGATCAACAGAGCTGCGTTCCCTCACACTCATGAGCGGAGGAGCGGAAGTGGCGACTGTGGCATAATAAAAGTCCCGCTGCTCGCGAGGCGTGTGTTGCGTTCATCTTATTAACAATCGCTCCAGCGGTTCCTCAGCTCCTCAACACTCGGTCCTGCTCTGCTTCAGACTACAGTAACGTTAATAATCACATCATCAACATGATTTCTGCCCGAGTCCTGTCTCGATTCTTTCCCACCGGCCGTGAGCTGAAGACCACATGTCCCTGCGCTCAAACGTGACGTCATCAAACTACGCCTTTGATTTGAACAGGCGACCTCTAGCGGACGGAAAAGTTACATAGTGCACCTTTAATGTTTCTGAAAGAGTCTCTTGTACTCCGAGGCTGCTCATAAATACAGTAAGAATTATGAAATATTCCTCCAGTGTAGATCATCTGTAAAGTGTAATTTATTCCTGTGATCAAAGCTGAGTTTATCATCATTACTCCAGTCTTCAGTGTCACATGACCCTTGATTTGCTGCTGTTTTTGGTGCATAATATTTTTGTGGCAACTGTGATAAAAAAAAATTCTCTCTGTGATGTAGTGTTGTCAAAAATATTGATATTTCGCTATGTATTGATTCTGAAATATCTGAAATGAGACGATACTCCTTTTCAACAATATCGATATCAGCTGCGCTCTCCTCTCCTCTTCGACCACATCGAATTTTTAAATTCAATTTGAAATCAAGTTTCCTTGTGCTTTATGTAAGCTATTGCAACAAAATTAGTTTGCAAATATTTGTGAGATAATTGTAATGGTAATTGATCAACGTTTATATATGAGAAAAAGCTTAAACGCTTTATCATATAAAGTGATCTCTTCTGAAGAAATGTTTAATTGCCTAGACTTTCAATAGACGGACAAAAAACTAAATTAAAAATATCTATTTGACAGTATATAAGCGTTTTTTCCCTGTGGTATCAAAAATGGTACTGAATATCGTTCTTTTAAATTGTAAAAATATTACACTATTTTAATGTATTTTTGATCAAATAAATGCAGCTTTGGTGAGCAGAAGAGACTCAAAAACATCATAATTATTCTTTTAAGAGTAATTATTCGCCACAGTAAAACATGTGATATATCATGTGTCCTCATGTTCGCGGGCTAAAAGGAATCTGAGATGAGGTGAAGTGATCAGAAGCAGCTTATTGAAATAAAGCAGAGGTGGCGGTGGCGTGAGCGTGTGAAAAGGCTGTTGAAGGGTTTGTTATCAGGGTCTCGTGTCAAGCATTAATTACGTCCCGCTCTCCCTCGACTCAAAGCTCCCAGAAAACATCACTGTAATTACTTGTATCTGACTGATTATGGGCTTTCATCTGTATGCAGAGCAGATTGAGCAAAACCAATTCCAGAAAGCACAACCGTGAGACTAATCTAATACATATAAAGCTCATCTGACGCCACGCCTCCATGCATAAACATGAAGACGGACGACAAACAGACCCAGGACTGACTCCAGCAAACGTTCATTCTCATGTCAAAGAGAATCAAGAACTACACACACACGTCAATTCAGCACTAAAATAAAGCATAAACTCAAGGCTGTACATTTCAATCGCAGGTCATTGAGACACATCGACTGATATTTGCCTCTTTTAGGTTTAATATAAAAACGTGAATGCGTGGATTTCCTGCTTTAAAAAGTGAAAGTTCATTAAATATTGTGTATTTTGTACACACACTCTTCACTATCATTATACATATATATATATATATGGACTGTCAAATGACATAACCGCATTCCAAAATAGAATTTTGTTTACATTATGTGTGTGTGCTCTGTATAATTATCGTGTATATATAAATACACACTCATTTATGTGTATATATATATTTAATAAATATTTGCATGTAGATACTGTATATATATTTATATAATTTATATCATATATATAAATAGTTTATAGCCTATATAAATATTTATTTCTTAAATATATACATGCATGTGATTGTATTTATATATACACATAATAATTATACACAGCACACACACACACACATATATATATATGTTGATCGTTTGTTTGTCTGTGTATGTGAGTGTGAGTGAGTGAGTGTGAGTGAGTGAGTGAGTGTGAGTGAGTGTATGTGCATGTGTATGTGTGGGTGCGTGCGTGTGTGTGAGTGAGTGTATGTGCATGTGTGTGAGTGAGTAAGTGTATGTGCGTGTGTGAGTGTGTGCGTGAGTGAGTGAGTGAGTGAGTGTGTGTGTGTGTGTGAGTGAGTGAGTGAGTGTGCGTGCGTGTGTGTGTGTGTGAGTGAGTGTGTGCGTGAGTGTGTGTGTGTGTGAGAGTGAGTGCATGTGCGTGTGTGTGTGTGAGTGAGTGTATGTGCGTGTGTGTGTGTGTGTGTGTGTGTGTGTATGTGCGTGTGTGTGTATGTGCGTGTGTGCGTGTGTGCGTGTGTGCGTGTGCGTGCGTGTGTGTGCGTGTGTATATATATTCATTTTATTTTGGAAAACTTTTTTTATTGCGTGATATTCCTTAAAAATATTTCTAAGCTGTATTATTATTATTTTGAGAGGTCCATATATACATACATACACACACACACACACACACACACACACACACACACACACACACACAAAGATTTAATATTTTTAAAATGTAATAAAATTACATTTGAACTATTATATATATATATAGGAATAGTTCAAATTTCATTTGATTACATTTTTTAAATATTATTAAATCTTTAAAGTTTCAAGAATCACCATTAAAATTAAATTAAAAGGGACAAAGAACAGAAAATTTGAAAATTAAACATATTTCATAGGGCCCTACTTTATAATTTCAACAAACCTCATCTATAAAATCTAATTTGAGGCGTTTAAATCCGCACAATCTGCCACCATGTTCAGCTGATGGCAGCTCATAAAGGGATCGAGCGCTGGAGCTAGTTCTCACAGTCTGATGAAAGCATTATTTGCACTGATCAACATATTAATAGCATCAATTACGATGTGTTATGAGTTGAAGCGCATGTGGCAGTTCAACTGGCCTGAGACTCGTGGCTTGCAGAAGGCAGCCGGTTGTTGTGGCTGTGGTGGAGCAGAAGTAAAGAAAGCTTTGATGACGCTGTCAGGTCGTGTGCAAGAGCTGCCGCTGCACACCAGCGCACGCTAACCCTCGCAGAGGTGTGAGATCGGCCAGCACTTCAGGAGGGGGTTTCCAGTGCACCAGGTGTGCAGAGACGAGCACGATCACCTGACCCCAGCCTCGACTGAGCATCAAAGCACACACACACACACACACAGCCTCTAAGTCGCAGTTTTTAAATGTTCATTTCAACCATTTCAAAAGAAAAATAGGATTGTCTCAGTGTTTGTTCCAGCATGGACTGAACTCATCAGGTTCACCATTTGACCTTTCATTATTTTCCCAAATTAATAAATCAAATATAACATTAAAATCAATGTGGCTGGTAGTGGTGTAACGGTACACACTAGCCGAGTTTCCATTACAGATTTGCGCAAAACTTTTCTGATATTTTCTAAAAGTCGCTAAAAAAATATAGCGAGATATAGTTTCCATTAACTGATGTTATGCGACAAACAATTTTTTCCTCTCGTGATAAGTCATTCCAAAAATTATGCCACGCATGTTGTTAGGTTTATGTATATCCCAGCCACCGCACGCCATTATTAATAATGAGACGTGTGTGTTATTCAAGCACTGATGGCAAGGAAAGCCCCTTATACTTGAGCGGCACACAAGAAGTGTGTGTGTGTGTTTCTCTCTCTTATCTGCTTCAAGTTCTTGATAATGATTGTGGCATTTTATATTCTATTGTTTTTTATGAGTTTAAAGGGTTAATTCAGTGATTTAGCATTAAGCAGTATTTAAACTGGGTCATTTATGTAGAAGAAATGTGAAATTATTTTAGAATTTGGTGCCTTCTAGACTGAGAAAAGACAGACAATGTATTTTTGTCTCATGTGGATGAAAGACAACAACTCCCATACCCCTTTTCCACCAAAGCAGTGCTAGAGCTAGATCGGAGCCAGAGCCTAGTTTCAAATCGGTTCTTTGTGTTTCCACACCCAAAGCCCCAGCTCCGAGCCAGGAAAAGTGGTTCTTAAGTGGCACCAAAACATTGCTGGGCTAGAACAGGGCTAGAAGTAAGAACCGATTACGTCAGGCGCTGGGGGCGGGGTCAACAAGACCAACACAGACTTGAGATCTGCCATTGTTGAAATAGCAGCTAATGGAGCTAACAGCTGCTGCTCGTTTGTAATCTCCGTCTATACAAATTACGGCGAACTGCATGAATGCGTTGGATTCGCTGTGTTTTCGTTGTGTTTTGATGCCGATGTAGGATCGTAAAGCCATGTGAATCAATAGTAACGCAACGTTTGCAGTGTTGATGAAGGCTTGTTGGCAGCGGTGCTGTGCAGAGACCGATCTCCGTATGATAACGAGTCCAGCGAGAGCACACGACTCCTTATGCTTTTGATTCACTCATGCGTTTTTTAAAATATTATATATTATACGTGGATCGGTCTGCGCAGCGCCGATGCATCTCGAACAAGCCTGGTGTGTGTGTGTTTCCCGCTAGCGTTGCTGAGAAAGATGAGACGTATACAGTGACGTAAGACCTGGCTCTGTTGTGGCTCTCTAGCCTGAGGAAAAGCAAACGGTTCTTAGCAGGCTCCTCAGTTGAACCAACTATGAACTGGGACTAGCTCTGGCTCCGATCTAGCTCTAGCACTGCCTTGGTGGAAAAGGGGAACCAGAGTTGTCGTACGAGGCCATTCCGTACACCGTCGTTTTGATCTTCATAGTACTAAAAAAATTTAGTTCAGTTAGAGAATAAACACTAAAATTAAAAACTGAGCGTGTCTTTTCAATAAAGTGTGAGTGAGCCGAATGAAAGTCACGGCACAGACGCAGCAGGAGTCAGATTTCACTCCTCACAAAGAGCTGAGGTAACGTTAAGCGCCAGTCTGGCACGTTTTCAGATCGCATATGGAAGCTAAACTATACCAGGAATTCATTGAAAAGTTGAAACACTCACTTTGCTCTGCATCGCCCGTTATGATTGTCCGTGCGGCCGTCTGTGTCTTACATTCAGTGTGTGAGATCTCTCCCCTATGGGCGGGTTGATAACATGCAGAACAGCTCCATCTAGTGGCTGTAGTCTCTAGCCTCTGGCCAAAAAATCCTCAGATGACGCAAAATGACAATATTTGCATCATCGGAGGATTTTTTCCAGAAATAAAGTGCATAATTCTCTCGTCTCAGGGGGACATGAGGGGGGAAAATACTATAGTTTGAATATACTACCGGGTTTCTACTGATACTGGCTCTGCACTTTCTGCCATCTTCCATGCAAGACACGTCAACTTTCAGCAGTGGCGCTGTGCCAGACAGTGCGACTCCTGTGACCGCTAGCGCATCCACTTGCAAAGCAGACAGCCAATTTTTATTTGAATATTAATTTTCACCTTCGAAATTCGTTTTTTAAAAACTATTCAAAAATATATTCAAAGTTAGAATATTTGTGACAGCCCTAGTAGTTTTGCGAAAATTTCCTTTTTCGAATTGCCTGAAAAACCACCTCATGCGAGCGTAAAAACTTTTTTGCGATATATGGGAGTTTTTGCGAAATTTACGCGTTTCCATGGGGCGTATTTCCAATTCTAGAAGCGCGGCTACTGACGGTTCGGTACATACCTCGGTTTTGAAGTCACGGTTCGGTTTTACAAAATTGCTTTTTATTTATTTTTATTAAACCGTGTTTACTGAAAAAAAAAACAATGTCTGTCCTTAGAAGAATTCAATTATAACTAAAAGTTTCTTAAAGATAATGCTGTAAACTATAGGGAGCCCTTACTCACACATTACTATAACATTAAAGGACAGAGCCCAAACTATTAGCATCTAATAATCATGTTCAGATATAATAATCAACACTCAAATAACACATTGAATGCAAACATGTAAACTTTTACATGCATTAACTTCTAAATCTAATTATAAAAAAAAAATTATCCAGTTCGTTGTTGAAATATAATCATTTATACGCAGTGTCTGTCATTTATTTAAACACACATTAATAATCCAGACATCAGTGACAGGTTCAGATGAATATAATGAATATAACAGCTAATATAATGAATATAACGGCTAATATATTGAATATAACGGCTAATATAGTGCATATATTTAGTGAAATAGTTGATTTCTCTAGTGAACTCTCAGCTGTGGATAATGAAGGACTTCTGAGGTCATCTGAGGAAAAAATATATAACACTGGCCTAGTGGTTTTTGGATATTTTACTGAAGAAATGTTACATAGTGCGGCTTTAAATTCAATTTAATTTTGCTTTCATTTTAATTTTAGTTACATGTTTTAGTAATTCTGCTGTTTTGTCCATTTTTTGTACTGAACAGAAAATGGGCAAAGAGGCGGGACGTGGGCGGAGCTGAGGTGACGCGATGACTAACAGACAGCAGACAAACGGCAATCCACCTGTCACTCATGTGGCCACCGGCTTTATATAATGTAAACGAATGAGCTATATAAAAAAATTCACTCTTTACTCAATTTGAGCTCTACATAGAGTGATTTCAGGGGGATTGGGACACTTTCTGCCATTGAGATGATTTGGTGTCCCAATCCCCCTGAATTCACCCTATTGAGACTACAAGTTAGCTAAAGCCGGCATATTGAGCTTATTTTAAAACAATCCATGTCAGCCATTTCACGAGACGCCTTAGAATGATCATTAAGACGCTTGTTATGATCTTACATTTAAGAAAACTGATCCGCATGGATTTTTTATTCACACACGTGCTTGTTGCTAAAAAAAAAAAAATGTTATTTCATTATAAACACTGTTTATATCAATACTGCCACTAGGGTGCGTCTAGATTTCTAGGCCAGGGGTTTTCAAACTGGGGTCCGGGGACCCCCAGGGGTCCTCCAGAAGGTTCTAAGGGGTCCCCAGAAAATTTCAGAGTATAAAAAGACAAAGCAAAAATGGATACCGAATATTCTAACGGTTTCATTTCTAAATGTTTCTCTCCTTTGTTGCCGTATACATTCCAGAATTGTATATGTTTGCTTTGTATCTTTCTAGAGTTTTTCTCACTATAGTCCCCTTTATCTTGCTCACTGGGGTTGTAAAGCAGTTTTCTTAACACAGTACGTACGCTGCTTGCATACATTTATTGTGAAAGTTGCTTATACAAATAATTTGGTAACACTTTACAATAATCAGTCCTTCCAGAAAAATGCGGCTTTTTTTTGTGATTGTTGCGGCAAAAATCGCATAATCGCGTTTTTCTGGAGGGACTGAATAAGGTTGTATTAGTTAACATTAGTTAATGCATTAGTTAACATGAACTAACCATGAACAACACCCCTGTTCAGCATTAGTTAATCTTTGTTAAAGTTAGTTAATAAAAATCCAGCTGTAATGTTAGCTAATTAACCTTATTGTAAAGTGTTACCAATAATTTTTAATTGAAAATATTCTTCTTCGGGGTTATACATCCAACATTAATAGCCAATTTAAGTTGGGAAACAATATGTTGTATTTATAATGTCACACTTACTATTTATCTAACAGTTTAAATGTTTTTTCGTACATAAAAATTGATGGATTTTAGGAAGGGGGTCCCTCATAAAGGTTCATCATATTTCGGGGTCCTTGGCATCAAAGTTTGAAAACCCCTGTTCTAGGCTAATATCCATAAATATTTTGATGCGCTAAACCTTTTTCCGCTTGGATGGAAACCTGGGTAATGATACTGTAATGTCTATCATTAATGTTTTATTAGAGACATCAGTGTCAGTGATACTGGCCTTCATTCATAAAACGATAACATTAAAACAAATATTTAAAATATGCTGGAGGAGATTTTACAGAGTCCAGAAATCTGGACCAGAAATTGTGACTCTCAGTGAATGTAAGGTGTGGAGCGCTCACACACACACACACACACACACACACACACACACACACACACACACACACACACACACACACACACACACACACACACACCTATGTCGGTTAATTCGGGGTGATGTTGTCTTTGTAGACAGCAGACAGCGAGACTAGGTTCGAGGTCAGAGTGGGTAAAAGACGCCAGCGGCTGATTGTGACCCATCACCCACTACCTGCCATCTGAGATCAGGAGGAAACCCGAGCTGGAGATTATGTCATGTGTTGTGATATGAGCGAGAGCAGGGGTCATGGGCGGCTCACTTCCTCCCGCCCTCCCGCAGTGCTAAAGGGTTATAGTTCACTCGAAAATGACAATTCTGTCATCAGTTACTCCTAATCTCTGAGAGAACTAACCCTTTGAGATTCACAGAATATAAGCCCACCGTACCGTAGGGTTGTAACGGTACACGTATTCGTATTGAACCGTTTGGGTACGGGGCTTTCGGTACGGTGCACGCGTGTACCGAACGGTTATGAATGTAATCTTTAACAGTTAACAGTCGGCTTGTTGTAAGCGCGGAACACACTTCAAGCCGAGTTCCCACACGAACATATTAAGTATTCAGTCCATTTTATCACGAAATTCAAACGATAAACGCCATTTTAACTCTTTAATGTGACGTGACTGATAGATGCGTATCAGTTCAACTTAAAGCGGCGGCTTTAATGAATGCGATCATCTCTTCCTAAAGAATAAACATAAATTAATATATCTTAAGGTATGTTGAGGATACATTACAACTTACTGAAATGTATCATATGTCGTGTAATCGCTCCATCTGTGTTTCAACCGCGGAAAGACAATAAAACAGCTTGTAAACAATGTCATGCAGAATCACGTTTACTCAGAAGTCCTTCAGTGTCCACAGCTGTAGCTCACTAGAGAAATCAACTCTTTCACTGAATACATGCACTATATTAGCCGTTATATTCATTATATTAGCCGTTATATTCACTATATTAGCCGTTATATTCATTATATTAGCCTATATTCATTATATACTACTAAGCCTGTTATTTAATGTATGTTTAAATAAACCTGTCATGAAAATTACAGCCACTAAATGATTATATTTCAACAACGAATAAAAATAATTAGAAGTTAATGCAAAAACTGCGTTATGTGACGCTTA
>CM042252.1:52207461-52252461 GCA_023566225.1 Romanogobio albipinnatus | reverse complement strand
TAAATTAGGTATCATTCGAAAGCTTACGAACTCAAAATTCATCCTGTGGAACCGTTTTGAAATTGGACGTTGCTTTACCATGAAAATGGTACTTTAAATTCTTCTAGCAGGCTCCTCCCCTAGTGGGCGGTGTCATGTTTCATATTACAACATTTATTCTAACTACTTTATAATCAAAATCTTTTCTAATCTTGACAAAATACATATCGTCGGAAAGGTCTGAGTCTCAAGGGTACATATTTGGTGACCGTTTTGTGATGGAAGTGATATTTGGACAGAAATTTACAGGAAAATGCATCAAAAAAACAATAAATGGAATTTGTATGACACCCGGTGGCTGTTTTTGGTACAGCGCCTAAACAAAATCTCATGGAAACTTCAATTTTTGTGATATCAACTTCAAATTTGGAACACAAATTGGTTAGACATATGGCTTTGATTTTATAGTCATTTTAGATTAAAACATTTTTGTAAAATATATATTTTATATAAAATAAAAAATATTTAGTACAGTATTTTTTATTTACAGTAAATTTAAACTTCCATAACTTTTTCATGCTTTCACTTTAGAAATAATCTGCCGAGTGTCTGCTTTAAAACAAGACCAAACTTGGGTCTATATTCCAAAGCATTCTTGAATTACAGCCCTTTAAGTTTGGATAGTGCATTTTCATGTGTATTCTCAAAAAGGGGGGTGACCGTTAAAGGGTTAAAATGAATTAATGATGCATTTGTGAAAGTTTGTGCCTTTTATAAATGTTCCACAATCCACATACAGAAGAGCCCAAGATAAACATAACTGATCATATATAAGTCCACTATTATTTGGTTTGAAATATCATATAGGCTACAATTGTTCATTTATTAGGAGAACCATGATGCAACCATGGAAGAGACAAAAGGAGAGGCAGGTGGCAGTGCAGGGTGTGAGGTGAGGTTTTAAAATGTATTCATATTTGTAATGGATTAAACGCAGGGATGGAGGTTGAGTTGCTGCCTGTTCAATGCCAATTCCTCATTCAAAAAACAGAGATAATACAATATGCTTAGTTTCTCATAAGCACCTATTGTTTTCAAGCACCTATTCAAGCTAGTTGACTTCAGTAGCAGGAACTGTAATAAATGTTAACATACATAGTACATTTAACCCTTCTGCATCAATTTAAAAAAAGTTACGCATAGGTCCAAATAGGACAAAAATATCCATGTCATAAAAAATTAATATTGGGAGCACAAACTTAAATTTGGTCTTATTTTAAAGACGACCCTTGGCAGATTATTGTTGAAGCCAAACTAAAAGTTTAAAAAGTGAATAAAAAAAAAAAAAATAGGTTATAGGTTTAAGTTTATGAATAATATTTCATATAACATATTTTTTATGAAACATGGTAAACTCTAAAACTGCTAGAAAACCAAAGCCATAAATAAATAAAAAAAAGTTCAAAATTTGAGGTTGATATCTCAAAAAATGAGCTTTCTGTCAGATTGTTTGGGCGCAGTGCCACAGTTTCCCCACTGGATGCCAGCAGAACTCCACTGATACACACAGTGTTTGGATTTGTGATTTGCAGTGTAGTTAAGTTTTTCTCTCTCAAATATTAAAAAAACACACCCACACCCACACAGAATTGTTTTATTACACACATACAAACCACTCTCTGACATCCATAACACACCCACACAGTTATAGCTGCATAATTAAACAATAGAAGCAGAAAAGAGGAATAAAGTGAGTATTTTATTTATAGGCCAAACCTGAACAAAATGGCACCATCTGGTAAAAAATAGTAAACATTTGTATTTAATTTTCTGCTAACAGAATAAAAGCCTATTAACAAAGATTGCATAATTTTATAGTTAAATGGCAATGGGATTCAAAATTGAATGTGGACTTACTGCACATTTCAACATGCAGAATGCTGTTTTCCCCTTACATTATCACATGAGCAAAACATACATGTTGTGTCATGCCACCATACTGTATGTTACTATTATGATGGTGGGATGGACGTTGATTCATAGTGGCCAAAATGTCCCCCCCAATGTCAAAGTCGTTCCTACGCCCCTGGTGAGTGAGTGAGTGAGTGAGTGAGTGAGTGTGTGTGTGTGTGTGAGAGAGAGAGAGAGAGAGAGAGAGAGAGAGAGTTTGTGTATGTGTGGTGTGTGTGTGTGTCAGAGAGAGCGAGAGATAGAGTGAGTGACTGAGTGAGTGTGTGTGTGTGTGTGTGTGTGTGTGTGTGTGTGTGTGTGTGTGTGTGTGTGTGTGTGTCACCTGCCGTGCACGCGCATGTCCTCCTCACATCAAAGCTTTAGTGTGTAATCCAGTTGTGCAACAGCAGAGCCGCAGGTCTGTCACTGAGAGTTTCCCACAGACTGAAGCTCATGCAGCGGTTAGAACATCTGAGAGCGCCATCAGACCAAACCACAGGCTCAGACCAACAACATCAACACATCTCATCAAACACAGGACACACTCCTGCATCTGAGCCCTACACACACACACAAGCGTGTCAGGCCGAGAGTGACACTGATTTCACCCGCTGTGGACAATCCCAGAAATCACTGATGACAACGATATTTCTGAATGTTCACTCAGAGTGTGTGTGTGTGTGTGTGTGTGTGTGTGTGTGTTAATCTTCTGTTTATAAACTGAAGCAGTTCATGTTCTTACAGGCCACTAGAAACATCGACCACTAACCAGTGAAACGCTGGAAAAGTAAAGCCCACCGCAGAACAAACACACTTGGGTTAAAAACAACCCAAGTTGGGTTGAAAATGGACAAACCCAGCGGTTTGGTTAAATGTTTGCACAGCGTACTGGGTTTAACTATAGTTTAAAATTACTATATGGCTGGATAAAATTGACCCAAAATAGGTTGGTAAATAAAAATCAGACACATAATTATTAATTATTATTATAAGGCCACTATAATAATCAAAAGGTGAACATTTATTAATAAGCAATTTAATAAATGTTTATTGTTCATTAAATGTATGAATAAATGTTAATTTCCAACATACTTTGGGTTAATTTTAAGCAAGCAATTCAGTCATTTGTAAACAATTGTTGAGTTAAATAAAACTACCCAGCAGGTTGGGTCAAACATTTAACCCAACCACTGGGTTAAACCAACCCATTCACTGGGTTAAAACAAACTCATTCACTGGGTTAAACCAGCCCATTAGCTGGGTTAAAACGACCCATTCACTGGGTTAAACCAACCCATTAGCTGGGTTAAACCAACCCATTCGCTGGGTTAAACCGACCCATTCACTGGGTTAAAATGACCCATTCACTGAGATAAACCAACCCATTAGCTGGGTTAAAACAAACTCATTCACTGGGTTAAAACTACCCATTCACTGGGTTAAAACGACCCAACCGCTGGGTTAAACCAACCCATTCGCTGGGTCAAACCAACCCATTCTCTGGGATAAAACAACCCATTAGCTGGGTTAAAACAACCCTACTACTGGGTTAAAACAACCCTTCCACTGGGTTAAAACAACCCTACTACTTGGTTAAAACAACCCTTCCACTGGGTTAAAACAACCCTTCCACTGGGTTAAAACAACCCATTCGCTGGGTTAAACCAACCCATTCACTGGATTAAAACAACCCAACCGATGAGTTAAACCAACCCATTCACTGGGTTAAAACAACCCATTCGCTGGGTTAAACCAACCCATTCGCTGGGTTCAAACAACCCATTCTCTAAGTTAAAACAACCCTATCACTGGGTTAAAACAACCCTACCACTGGGTTAAAACAACCCATTCGCTGGGTCAAACCAACCCATTCACTGGGTCAAACAACCCATTCTCTAAGTTAAAACAACCCTACCACTGGGTTAAAACAACCCATTCTCTGGGTTAAAACAATCCATTCACTGGGTTTAAACAACCCATTCGCTGGGTTAAACCAACCCATTCGCTGGGTCAAACAACCCATTCTCTAAGTTAAAACAACCCTACCACTGGGTTAAAACAACCCATTCGCTGGGTCAAACCAACCCATTCACTGGGTCAAACCAACCCATTCACTGGGTTAAAACAACCCATTCTCTGGGTTAAAACAATCCATTCACTGGGTTTAAACAACCCATTCGCTGGGTTAAACCAACCCATTCGCTGGGTCAAACCAACCCATTCACTGGGTTAAAACAACCCATTCGCTGGGTCAAACCAACCCATTCACTGGGTTAAAACAACCCATTCTCTGGGTTAAAACAATCCATTCGCTGGGTTCAAACAACCCATTCTCTGAGTTAAAACAACCCTACCACTGGGTTAAAACAACCCATTCGCTGGGTCAAACCAACCCATTCGCTGGGTCAAACCAACCCATTCACTGGGTTAAAACAACACATTCGCTGGGTTAAAACAACCCTACCACTGGGTTAAAACAACCCTACCACTGGGTTAAAACAACCCATTCGCTGGGTCAAACCAACCCATTCACTGGGTTAAAACAACCCATTCTCTGGGTTAAAACAATCCATTCACTGGGTTTAAACAACCCATTCGCTGGGTTAAACCAACCCATTCACTGGGTCAAACCAACCCATTCACTGGGTTAAAACAACCCATTCTCTGGGTTAAAACAATCCATTCACTGGGTTTAAACAACCCATTCGCTGGGTTAAACCAACCCATTCGCTGGGTCAAACCAACCCATTCACTGGGTTAAAACAACCCATTCGCTGGGTCAAACCAACCCATTCACTGGGTTAAAACAACCCATTCTCTGTGTTAAAACAATCCATTCGCTGGGTTCAAACAACCCATTCTCTGAGTTAAAACAACCCTAACACTGGGTTAAAACAACCCATTCGCTGGGTCAAACCAACCCATTCGCTGGGTCAAACCAACCCATTCACTGGGTTAAAACAACACATTCGCTGGGTCAAACCAACCCATTCACTGGGTTAAAACAACACATTCGCTGGGTTAAAACAACCCATTTGAGTGAAGGACGGCCTCTCCACGACTGTGGTCGGATCTCCTGTTCTGTCCCTTTAACATTTGTCAGCGGGATCCAGAGCCTCCCGCTGCAGTTGGCCGGTCAGTGAGCCGTGGTGTAAGAGGTTTTAACTTCGCTAACCTTCCTCTGCCAGGATCACTAAGGCCTGCTGCTGCCGGGTATATTGGAGCGGTGGGTCGCATCCCGGCTGTGATGATATTAAACTCTCCATCTCCTGGCGTCAGATGGTGTAAATGAACACAAAGGTGCACCGCCTCTGGCAGGTGTCGCAGAGCCGTCCGACTGAGAGTCCAGGTGAGCCTCTGATAATCAGGCTGGACACGGCGAGAGGATGTTCAATCAGTCGTGGAACATGTTAGAAGACATGCTATTCTAGAGTCCAGAAGATGTGAGGAAACACTAATGTGAAGCGCTCATAATGCCCATTCAAAATCAAATCTCGTTGCTGTTGTTCCCAATCGCTTCCACTTTGTCATAACACCACTAACAGTTGAGCGTGGAATATTTAGTATAATATTTGGACTAATGGCACAGGTGTCCAGCGATCACGGCCCCACGCTTGAGTTCTCTGAGCTCCTGAGAGCGGCCCATTCTCTCACTGATGTGTGTAGAAGCGTCTGCAGGTCTAGAGCTGGAGTTCTCTGAGCTCCTGAGAGCGGCCCATTCTCTCACTGATGTGTGTAGAAGCGTCTGCAGGTCTAGAGCTTGAGTTCTCTGAGCTCCTGAGAGCGGCCCATTCTCTCACTGATGTGTGTAGAAGCGTCTGCAGGTCTAGAGCTTGAGTTCTCTGAGCTCCTGAGAGCGGCCCATTCTCTCACTGATGTGTGTAGAAGCGTCTGCAGGTCTAGAGCTTGAGTTCTCTGAGCTCCTGAGAGCGGCCCATTCTCTCACTGATGTGTGTAGAAGCGTCTGCAGGACTAGAGCTTGAGTTCTCTGAGCTCCTGAGAGCGGTCCATTCTCTCACTGATGTGTGTAGAAGCGTCTGCAGGTCTAGAGCTTGAGTTCTCTGAGCTCCTGAGAGCGGCCCATTCTCTCACTGATGTGTGTAGAAGCGTCTGCAGGTCTAGAGCTTGAGTTCTCTGAGCTCCTGAGAGCGGCCCATTCTCTCACTGATGTGTGTAGAAGCGTCTGCAGGTCTAGAGCTTGAGTTCTCTGAGCTCCTGAGAGCGGTCCATTCTCTCACTGATGTGTGTAGAAGCGTCTGCAGGTCTAGAGCTTGAGTTCTCTGAGCTCCTGAGAGCGGTCCATTCTCTCACTGATGTGTGTAGAAGCGTCTGCAGGTCTAGAGCTTGAGTTCTCTGAGCTCCTGAGAGCGGCCCATTCTCTCACTGATGTGTGTAGAAGCGTCTGCAGGACTAGAGCTTGAGTTCTCTGAGCTCCTGAGAGCGGCCCATTCTCTCACTGATGTGTGTAGAAGCGTCTGCAGGTCTAGAGCTTGAGTTCTCTGAGCTCCTGAGAGCGGCCCATTCTCTCACTGATGTGTGTAGAAGCGTCTGCAGGACTAGAGCTTGAGTTCTCTGAGCTCCTGAGAGCGGCCCATTCTCTCACTGATGTGTGTAGAAGCGTCTGCAGGACTAGAGCTTGAGTTACACACCATGAAGAGGCCATGAAGGGATTGAACACCTGAACTCGGCCCAATACTTTTGGCAATATAGTGTGTCTGCATATAATTCGGATTCTTTACAAACTCAACTATAACTTCAGTCTGATTTTAATATTATACAAGATTGGCTTTTGGCTAATAAATTAGTGCTTTACGAAAATACTTTTTGAGCGGAAAAACAACAAAAATAACGACTTTATCCCACTATTATTGTTGTTCAATTTGAGCCTCTGACGCCACGACGCATGCGCGAAAACGGCGTTCTTCTTCTACTACTACTAATCTCAGTTTTCGCGCATGCGTCGTGGCGTCAGAGGCTCAAATTGAACAACAATAATAGTGGGATAAAGTCGTTATTTTTGTTGTTTTTCCGCTCAAAAAGTATTTTCGTCGCATGATAGACTTAATACAGAGCCACTGTAGTCATTTGGACTCCTTAAATGACGTTTTTACTTACTATTCTGGGCCATCAAGTTTCAGTCCCTCTGAAAGCCTATGGAGGAGTGAGACAGCTCTCAGATTTCATCAAAAATATACTAAATTATGTTCCGAAGATGAACGAAGGTCTTACATGGTTGGAACAACATGAGGGTGAGTAATTACTGACTTTATTTTCAATTTTGGGTGAACTAACCCTTTAATAAAAGCAAGTCATATATTATGATTTCTGGTTCTAGACAGAAACTTGTGTTGTATCATGTAAAGACGGTACTCATTTGCATAAAGTTGATACTATTAAATATCTTGATGTATGGCTTGATTCTGAACTTTCTTTCAAATCACATATTAATCATGTTTTATGCAAAGTCAACATTGGAATTAGTATTTCACATCCATCTCGAAATTGTTTCTCAACAAATACTTATTAAAATAATTTACCAGCAGACATTAGATCCATTACATCATTTTGGTTGTTTATACAATCTTTATCATCCTATTTTAAGGTGGACTGCACATGTTATCATTGAAACCATCACAGCTGTTTATGTTGATTATGGTTATATGAATTTAAAACTACCCATTCGCTGAGTTAAACTAACCCATTCGCTAGGTTAAAACAACCCATTCGCTGAGTTAAAACAACCCATTCTCTGGGTTAAAACAACCCTACCACTGGGTTAAAACAACCCTACCACTGGGTTAAAACAACCCATTCGCTGAGTTAAAACAACCCATTCTCTGGGTTAAAACAACCCAACCGCTGGGTTAAAACAACCCAACCGCTGGGTTAAAACGACCCATTCTCTGGGTTAAAACAACCCTACCACTGGGTTAAAACAACCCTAGCACTGGGTTAAAACAACCCATTCTCTGGGTTAAAACAACCCATTCTCTGGGTTAAAACAACCCTACTTCTGGGTTAAAACAACCTTACCACTGGGTTAAAACAACCTTACCACTGGGTTAAAACAACCTTACCACTGGGTTAAAACAACCTTACCACTGGGTTAAAACAACCTTACCACTGGGTTAAAACAACCCATTCTCTGGGTTAAAACAAACCAAACGCTGGGTTAAAACAACCCTACCACTGGGTTAAAACAACCCAACCGCTGGGTTAAACCAACCCAATCGATGGGTTAAAACAAGAGGTTCATCCTGCAAATAAATTCAAATGTTTTTTTGCATGCAGCTTTTTTGAGTCACTTAGTTGCTAGAGATTATTGTGTTAAAGTAAAGTAACGTCCATATGGCAGTGATATACAGCTAAAATATACTAATCAGGCATAACATTATGACCGGTGAAGTGAATAAAACTGATGATCACCTGTTAGTGGGTGGGATATATTAGGCAGCAAGTGAACATTTTGTCCTCAGAGTTGATGTGTTAGAAGCAGGAAAAATAGGCAAGCGTAAGGATTTGAGCGAGTTTGACAAGGGCCAGATTGTGACGGCTAGACGACTGGGTCAGAGCATCTCCAAAACTGCAGCTCTTGTGGGGTGTTCCCGGTCTGCAGTGGTCAGTCTCTATCAGAAGTGCTCCAAGGAAGGACCAGTGGAGAACCGGCCACAGGGTCATGGGCGGCCGAGGCTCATTGATACACGTGGGGAGCGAAGGCTGGCCCGTGTGGTCCGATCAAACAGACGAGCTACTGGAGCTCAAACTGCTCAAGAAGTTAATGCTGGTTCTGATAGAAAGGTATCAGAATACACCAGTCCAGACCAGTCAGGGTGCCCATGCTGACCCGTCCACCGCCGAAAGCGACAACAGTGGGAACGTGAGAACTTTTAGAAAGGGGGGTCATAATGTTACGCCTGATCGGCGTATAATACATGTTATGTGCTTAGCAGACACAACAAACGTGTTAGGCAGCGATTACAACGTGGGCTTGTAATGGTTACAATAATCAGATATGCATGTTTGATCAGAAACGCAGCGGATACTGACCCGTCAGGATTGATGGATGTAAAAAATAAATGATTGCTCGCTGCACGCTGGCCGCTCATGACCAGACTCACCATGATAACATGCCCTATAAAGAGGAGCAGCTTTTGTTTATCTCGGCGTCCCGGTGGTGTCAGGATGCATTTCCTCTGAACCAAGTGAGGAGCTTCCACAGTGCTGCAATCTGGGCTCGCAAAACCCTTTGACACCGCAGTTTTAATTAAAATTACATTATGAGTAATCAAGCAGAAGACTAGGGAGGGGAGGAGGGATGGCTGGAGGCAAAAGCTTGGGGTGAACCTCATCACTACCAACATGCAACGGACCGAAGCGATGCCAAACTCACCGAAGATGTGCTGTGCGACACAGAGCTGGACCTGGTTAGGTGTTGAGATGAGAGGGAAATGCACATCCTGTAAAAAACAATAAAACAGTTGAACAATCCCAGATTCACATTGAAGGAGATCCATCTCTATAGACGAGAAAACACCTAGAAATCGAGTCTGCTTCACACGATACAGATTGATCCAAAGGAAAATAACGTCCGAATATGGTATAATTGGTATCATTGTATGATTCAAGGAATCTATCCAGACCAGTTTCATTAAAATAATCAAAAGCTATTAGCATTTTTTGACATTTCATTATAAATTTTGATCTTATAAATACCTTCATGGTATGGTGCCACATATGGTGACACATCCCCAGTTTCATAATGATAAAATACAGCATTTTACAACAAAATTCTACATGTTGGGAATCATTCGATTCAACATGCTTCACTGAATCAAAAGAGACCAGTTTTATGATTTTTGGGCAAACTGTATAGGAGTTATAAGCAAAATTAGCCATTTTCATATCTCCTGACTAGTAGGTGGCGCTGAGCCAAAACTTAGCATGTCGCTTCAGGTCATCGTTGGGATGATATGCATAGATATACATAATAAAGGCTAGATGTCTTATGGCGGAGTCTCTATCGTCATCACCGGCGGCCATCTTGTCACAGGCAAGCTTTCTGGCGGGCTTTGTGGTACCTGATGTCAGAGATATAGATAATAAAGGCTAGATGTCTTACGGCGGAGTATCTAACGTCATCAACGGCGCCATCTTGTCACAAGTAAGCTTTCTGGTGGACTCTGTGGTTCCTGATGTCATAGATATACATAATAAAGGCTAGATGTCTTAGGGTGGAGTCTCTAACGTCATCAACGGCGGCCATCTTGTCACAGGCAAGCTTTCTGGCGGACTCTGTGGTACCTGATGTCATAGATATACATAATAAAGGCTAGATGTCTTAGGGCGGAGTCTCTAACGTCATCACCGGCGGCCATCTTGTCACAGGCAAGTTTTCTGGCGGACTCTGTGGTACCTGATGTCATAGATATACATAATAAAGGCTAGATGTCTTAGGGCGGAGTCTCTAACGTCATCAACGGCGGCCATCTTGTCACAGGCAAGCTTTCTGGCGGACTCTGTGGTACCTGATGTCATAGATATACATAATAAAGGCTAGATGTCTTAGGGCGGAGTCTCTAACGTCATCAACGGCGGCCATCTTGTCACAGGCAAGCTTTCTGGCGGACTCTGTGGTACCTGATGTCATAGATATACATAATAAAGGCTAGATGTCTTACGGTGGAGTCTCTAACGTCATCACCGGCGGCCATCTTGTCACAGGCAAGTTTTCTGGCGGGCTCTGTGGTACCTGATGTCATAGATATACATAATAAAGGCTAGATGTCTTAGGGCGGAGTCTCTAACGTCATCACCGGCGGCCATCTTGTCACAGGCAAGCTTTCTGGCGGACTCTGTGGTACCTGATGTCATAGATATACATAATAAAGGCTAGATGTCTTAGGGTGGAGTCTCTAACGTCATCAACGGCGGCCATCTTGTCACAGGCAAGCTTTCTGGCGGACTCTGTGGTACCTGATGTCATAGATATACATAATAAAGGCTAGATGTCTTACAGCGGCGTCTCTAACGTCATCACCGGCGGCCATCTTGTCACAGGCAAGTTTTCTGCCGGACTCTGTGGTACCTGATGTCATAGATATACATATTAAAGGCTAGATGTCTTAGGGCGGAGTCTCTAACGCCATCAACGGCAGCCATCTTGTCACAGGCAAGTTTTCTGGCGGACTCTGTGGTACCTGATGTCAGAGATATACATAATAAAGGCTAGATGTCTTACGGCGGAGTCTCTAACATCATCACCGGCGGCCATCTTTAGTCTCTTCTTCAAATTCGTTTGCACGTTTTTTCGAGAATGAAGTTGGGTTTATCAAAAAGCTTTGATAACTTTTGGTCTGAAGATGAGTCAATTTTGGTGAAAATCTGATGAACCTAGGACGAGTTTGAAAAAGTTGGATTTTTGGAAAATCGTCTTGAGCCAAAGATTTTTGTTTCTAGTCCTTACGGTTCAAAAGTTATTAGCATAAATGGGAGTGCAACTTTGGACAGTTGGTGGCGCTAGAGGGATGGAGTTAGAGACTCCAAAACTGCTGTGGTGAATGTTGGGACTGTCCTCTCACAACTTTTTACCAAACAGTTCTATAGAAGAAGAAGAATAAAGCTAACAGATGGCCCATAATGATGCAAACTTCATCAAATATGCGACAAAATATTGAACAGATAAAACAATATATACACTATAAAGCTCAGCATACCTGATAAATATACCCGGCTCTTTATATAAAATCATATATATCAGTATGTCCACCTTTTCTGCATGCACTGAACAAAAATTGGTGTGGGATTTACTTAAAAAAAATTGAAGGAAACCGCAAGTAACATTGAATTAAATGTTACATTTTGATAAAATACTGATTTTCTTTTGTAAAATGCACTCGAATAACCTTCGAAAAATATTTTTTTACAGTGTACATACAGTATATTTGCTAAAGCATGAGCATATTATAAACACTAACATTATGATTTTCTGTAAAGCTGCTTTGAAACAATGTGTAAGTGCTAAACGAACACTGAAACTAGTTGGACACTGAGAGGAAGAAACGAGTGGACGCCCACCGTTGTGCTCCGAGCTCTTGTGTCGCAGGGTTTTTCCTTCGGTCTTTGTATTTTTAGCCTAAGTGAATTTTAGAGATGATCTTCGCAGGTCGAGTCGGATCACGAGAGCAGGTCTGTTAGATCCGCTGTGACATGATTCAACATCAAACCTCGAATAAAGACGACAACGCCTGAAGCCTCCGGTCCTTTCACACTCATTCTCAAGGCCTGAGACACAGCACAGACACAACAGCAGCTCCCTAAAGGCCTCTCGCTTTTACAAACGCTCAAAAGAATTGTTGCTTTTCAGGAAATGTCTAATATCTAGTGTAAGGCCTGTTTCCAGGAAAACTGCACCTGTCGTTACCTTTTATTTCCTGTTTCATGTGTTATAAAAGAGCAAATATTAAATCATTTACTACTTAAATGTAACAACTTCTTTCAAAACGTTCAAAAGTTATATTTCAAAAGTGAACATTTTTTAATGTAACGACTTGTTTCAAAGCGTTCAAAAGTAACGTTTCAAAAGTAACCTTCAATGTTTGCAACATTTTTAAATGTAACGACTTGTTTCAAAACCTTTAAAAGTAACATTTTTAAATGCAACGACTTGTTTCAAAACCTTTAAAAGTAACATTTTTAAATGTAACAACTTTCAAAACGTTCAAAAGTAAAAAAAATAAATGTAACGACTTGTTTCAAAATGTTCAAAAGTAACGTTTCAAAAGTAACCTTCAATGTTTGCAACATTTTTAAATGTAACGACTTGTTTCAAAACCTTTAAAAGTAACATTTTTAAATGCAACGACTTGTTTCAAAACCTTTAAAAGTAACATTTTTAAATGTAACAACTTTCAAAACGTTCAAAAGTAAAAAAAATAAATGTAACGACTTGTTTCAAAATGTTCAAAAGTAACGTTTCAAAAGTAACCTTCAATGTTTGCAACATTTTTAAATGTAACGACTTGTTTCAAAACCTTTAAAAGTAACATTTTTAAATGTAACGACTTGTTTCAAAACCTTTAAAAGTAACATTTTTAAATGTAACGACTTGTTTCAAAACCTTTAAAAGTAACATTTTTAAATGTAACGACTTGTTTCAAAACCTTTAAAAGTAACATTTTTAAATGTAACGACTTGTTTCAAAACCTTTAAAAGTAACATTTTTAAATGTAACAACTTTCAAAACATTCAAAAGTTTAAAAAAATAAATGTAACGACATGTTTCAAAATGTTCAAAAGTAACGTTTCAAAAGTAACCTTCAATGTTTGCAACATTTTTAAATGTAACGACTTGTTTCAAAACCTTTAAAAGTAACATTTTTAAATGCAACGACTTGTTTCAAAACCTTTAAAAGTAACATTTTTAAATGTAACAACTTTCAAAACGTTCAAAAGTAAAAAAAATAAATGTAACGACTTGTTTCAAAATGTTCAAAAGTAACGTTTCAAAAGTAACCTTCAATGTTTGCAACATTTTTAAATGTAACGACTTGTTTCAAAACCTTTAAAAGTAACATTTTTAAATGCAACGACTTGTTTCAAAACCTTTAAAAGTAACATTTTTAAATGTAACAACTTTCAAAACGTTCAAAAGTAAAAAAAATAAATGTAACGACTTGTTTCAAAGCGTTCAAAAGTAACGTTTCAAAAGTAACCTTCAATGTTTGCAACATTTTTAAATGTAACGACTTGTTTCAAAACCTTTAAAAGTAACATTTTTAAATGTAACGACTTGTTTCAAAACCTTTAAAAGTAACATTTTTAAATGTAACAACTTTCAAAACGTTCAAAAGTAAAAAAAATAAATGTAACGACTTGTTTCAAAATGTTCAAAAGTAACGTTTCAAAAGTAACCTTCAATGTTTGCAACATTTTTAAATGTAACGACTTGTTTCAAAACCTTTAAAAGTAACATTTTTAAATGTAACGACTTGTTTCAAAACCTTTAAAAGTAACATTTTTAAATGTAACGACTTGTTTCAAAACTTTAAAAGTAACATTTTTAAATGTTACAACTTTCAAAACGTTCAAAAGTATAAAAAAAAATGTAACGACTTGTTTCAAAATGTTCAAAAGTAACGTTTCAAAAGTAACGTTCAATGTTTGCAACATTTTTAAATGTAACGACTTGTTTCAAAATGTTTCATAAGTAACGTTCAATGTTTGCAACATTTTTAAATGTAACTACTTTTTTCAAAACCTTTAAAAGTAACATTTTTAAATGTAACGACTTGTTTCAAAACCTTTAAAAGTAACATTTTTAAATGTAACAACTTTCAAAACGTTCAAAAGTAAAAAAAAAAAAAAAAAATGTAACGACTTGTTTCAAAACTTTCAAAAGTAATGTATCACAATACTAATAATGCATTAACTACCAAATGAGGAATTTATTTTACAGCATTTAAACTTTATTAATGGTGTTCATGTTAGTTCAAGGTGCATTAACTAACGTTACATTTTGATCTTAAAACAAGTATTAATAAATGTTAAGATTAACGTTAAGATTAATAACTGCAGTTAACTAGTGTTAACCAATGAAACCTTATTGTAAAGTGTTACTTAAAAAGCTTTAGTTCCAAGAATGGTCACTATATTTATTGTTAATTGTAAATAATTGTGAATATACTATGCCAATATTATTATATAAAACGGCAGAAATAGCAAATTAATTAATTGATTGATGATAACACTTTACAACAAGGTTACAACACTAGTTAACTACATTAGCATTTCTTAATCTTATCAAAAGGTGCATCTTTTAATATTATTTACTGGACCTGAGCGAATATGAATAATGTTATCAAAGATTAATAAATACTGTAACAAATGTATTGCTCATTGTTGATGTTAGTGCATTAACTAAAGGGAGCTTTTTGTAAAGTTTTACCAAAAAAAGAGATATAATCCGTCTAAAATAACAGTCAGATTATTCAGATTTGCACATGTTTTCAAATGCCAAAAGCAAATAATGAGCATTAAACATACAAGTGTTTTAGTAAAGCATGCTCTTGGTTAAGAACTGAAACAGACAGAAATGTTAATATGACATCCATTTTCTCCCAAAAATGTCAAAAAGATACAAAGACTCCCGGGTTTGTGCTTGAGGCCACTCACCGAAATAATTATGAGCTCCATAAAAGCCCTTCCGTAAAAAAGTGGCAGAAGCCACCAGGAGAAAAGGATCGAACAAAATTACTTTCCCTGCCTCTGCTTTATGTGCTTTAATAAGAGCCGGCGTCAGATGGCCTTCTTCAGCAGGAGCCCGCGCTCGGCCATTCAGACGCTGTGTTTTCTGTATTCATTAAGAGAGAAAGATCTGCTCTCGGCTGCACATATCACAGTTTTCCTTCATTACATGCTGCAGCTCACATGTGTTAAAAAGAAGAGGATGAGGAGCAGAGGTAGAGGAGGAAGGACGCCGGCTGCTTTGAATGGGATCGTGCACACGAGACAGATGCTCTCAGAATCCATTCTGCTCTGGGCTCTTTATTTATTTCTCTCTCACACACACTTCCTGCGCTCTTCTCAGAGAGGTTAATTACTGCGCGGAGAAGTTTGGACCTGCCGAGCAGAAGCGCTTCGGTCCGACGGCTGCTGACAGACAAAAGGCCGAACGCAAAGGTCTGAGCAGAACAAAAGACCCGCGGCTCTAATGACGGCCGTGGGGTGGAAAAAACATTTGCTTTCATGTTTTGGTCAAATGTGCTTGATGATGTTTAGGTGTGTCGTGGCAAAATTTCAAACTAACGCCGCATTACTGAATAAGAGACAAAACCTGCCCAATTGTCTTTATAAAGATTTAATTTCTTGCAAGAAATGAGTCACAGTCATACAGCCATCTTCAATGTCTGCAGAGTGCACACTAACTAGACATAACAGCACCCAGCTTTTTATCAGTTTCCCAAACAAAGTCACTCCTCCTGTAAATTTCCACACATGACAAGAAAAGCAGCACTTGCTCAAATCTATACATGACCTTTTACCTAGTAAGCTGGTTCTGTATGAAAATATGCAAATCAATAACCATTTCGTGCGCAATGTTTAATGTATAGCTATGATTAAATTTTCCCATAACAATCCCCTCTTTTTATCACATCATTGATAAACCATAATGAAAAATTTTATCATTGTATATATATATATTTATGACTGAAAACTCAAAAATAAGTAAACATAATAGTAAGGTTAAAAAGGCTAAATATGAAAAATGAATAAATGTAATAGTAAAGTTTTAAATGATTAAAACGAAAATCTAAACTGAATGAAAAATTATAGTAATAATCCAATTCAATAATCTATTCTCATCACTTGAATTTGTGAAGAAAGAAAATATGCATAGGCTGATTTTTGTGGTTAAAGCCCCCCTTTCACTGCAAATAAAAACATGGTTATAATATTTAGATATCTGAGGCCTCCAAAGGCCGCCCAGATTTAAATCAACGAAAACATAATCCCCTAATTTGTTTCATTCTTCTCTTTGCTAGTCACTATCTCCTATCACTAAATGTGTTCATCCATTCGTCGTACTCGTCATAAATGTCTAATTTGACCATCTGTTGTGATACACTGGACTTCACTACTCGTTGAACCATCCTGGAAATGCGTTGAAAATACATTGTGAACACATACAAATCAGTACAACAATTTCAAAAACCTGCAATACAGTAAAACATAATCAATATCCCCATCCCTTCAGATTTGTCATCCAACCAAATCATCAGTCATCAGCTTTTTCCCTCTCCAGTTTTCTTACAGCCTGTCTCATGTAGGGTACTCAATTATATTGGTTACATTGTCACTATAATCTGGAATATGAAAGCAAAACGATACCCTAAGCATTTTCCAAACTCTCTCCTCCTCAGCTGTTATCATGTCTAAAACTAGTCTGTTTTGGATATCTGCATCTCGGATTTGCTTCATTTCCTCATCTACCATTGTTAAAGTGTGCTCCGTGCTATTAGCTATAGCTAGTACAGTCCATGCTAACCCATTTTTCTTGTTTATCGATTCTGCTGTACCCACCCCCAGGAAAATAGACCAACCCACATTTGCTCTATCTGGTAAAGTCCCTATCACAGAATTAACTTTCTCTTCTGTCCATCCTTTTTCTTGTTTTCATTACCCGGTAAATACACAGATGTCCCCACGTTCATCAAAGCTGGGTAACAGCAACCTGCCAACACTCGACATAAAATGATGAGCTTAACCATAAACCGAAACTGTCGCAGGTGAAGTGTAATTTGGTCTTCTAAACTGGCAGGTAAAATTAGTCACTACCGCTGTACAATTCTCGGTTGTTTCATTATTCGTGTCAATTCTGACTCAGACTTCAGTCCTCTCGCAGTCAGATGTTGGATGTTTTGTTGGGATTTTCCCGTGCTCAATGTCCTTCGCAGCTCTCACTATCTCAGTCATTTGCTGCGGGATCAAACAGTCAGTTTCATTCAGTGTTACAACAGTCAGTGGTACTGCTTTGCAGGCATGGGACATTTGCAGACAAAGCCAGCAGCTCGTCTTTATCTCTAGCTGTTGTTTTTGCAGCCGTGCCAAAGTACAGGCTTTGTTCCCCTGGCACCTCGTCATGGCTTTCTTCACTTCCGGTTTCGCTCCTCCCCATCCTGCTGGTGGAAAACTTTCTGCAGTGGCTTGCGTGTACCCACGTCGCCCTCTCCGTCCCTTTTACGGCAGTATGCGTTGTTAGGAGGATTTGGTAAGGCCCCAGCCACCTTTTCGCCTTCCAGCTCCTCCTCCCGTTGCCCTCTATCAACCCGAAATCACCTGGTTTGATGTCATGTAAAGGAGTCCCAGCTGATTTTCCCCAAATTTTACCTGCACACAGACCTTAGACAACAGAAAAGACATCTCTTTGCAATAATTCACAATTCTATTGATGTAAGCTATTGTTTACCCCCTTCCATTCCCATGAATGGTGGTCTCAAACGGGCTCTGATTTACTCAAGGCCTTTTCTCGTTTTCGTGTATATCAATATGCATCAAGATGCGAAAATTTTCAGCAAATATTAAAACCTCCTCATAAACCTCCATCATTTGAGTATCATTCCCCCTTTGGCTGCGTGATCGCCCACGCAGCCATTAATCATAATCATCGAAAATATTTTTGGGGTAAACAAGGCTTGACATCACTACTCGTCCAGACGCCATTTTGCACAGTGCGGTCGCACTGCTCCCATCGCTGCTTTTCTCTGGCCCTGAGTTGAAAGACTGCATAGTCTATAAGGAAGGCAAAACATTCGTGGTTATTTCAGATAATAAAAACATTCTGGCTGTGTCGTCTGTTGCACTTCCACGGCCTCCGCATCTGCGTCTGCTGTCATGGTTTCCTGTTGAAATAAACTCTTTGTTGTTAGTTTCGCTGCGCATTCTACAGATAGCAACCTAGCCAGTCAAGAAAATTGTGTCTAGCAGATTAGACACAAAAGCAGCATTCATAATTGTGCGCCCATCAGACTTTAACATTTTCTTGCGTTTCCACAGCGCCCCAAAATCGTGCTCAACTCCGAACGCATAACGCTAGTCTGTGTACATCGTTACACTCTTACCCTCCAGCAGCTTGCATGCTTCCGTCAAGCTACGAACTGCAGTCTTGACCAGAAGGGTTTCCCCAAAACATACTGAAAATATTCTATAAAACGAAAGACAAATCCATATTTCATCTCTGGAAGCCGGGCTAAGTGAGCAAGCACTGTTACTGCACTTCCGGCATGTTAGGGGTGTGTGATACCTACAAAATCCAAACACACGACACCTTATTGCTATCAAGCGTTTAGTGACACATCACACATCCCTAGGCCAGACCCTCAGTCACTCCTCAGAGACCCAATACACACTTTAGAAAACACCTATGAAGAAACAAACAATCAGTTGCTCTCTTAATTAATCAAAATCATAACAGACCTTTTTGGGGTCCAAAACATAATAGTGGTCCAACTCAAACTAAACGATAAAAATAAGTAAGATAGATAATAATCCATCTTAGCACTTCAAGTCTCTACATAAAACATCCTTCAGTCCTTCAGTCTACATTCTTTCATCCTTCAGTCTATATTTTGTGCTTTGCTCACAGTTCAGATGACACCTCTGTCCATGCAGGACACAGTTCCAAAGCACAAATGTCTATCATGCACTGATTCTCTTTTGTGTGTCTGCCAATGGGGTCACTTCGCTCTCTACCTCGATTTCATGCTACATTCTTATCTACATGCCCACAGTTTCTCACTGTTCTTCACAATCAACCTTCCTCTAGTCAGTTGTTTCAACATCATTCTTCAAACCACCCTGTTTTTGTTAAACATACTATTTCCAGCAGACCCATTCTCACAAATCATAGCGCACACCATATTTAACCATCCATGAACATAAACAAATTTAGATTTATGTTAAATACACTTCATCAAAATGACATAGTTATCAATTCATATTACATTCAATCAGCTCGTTCACTCATCTTTATCTCGTGACATCATACTTAATCATACTCAATATCCAATTTTTATCAAAATCTTTTCAGTTCCTGTTATCAGTAAACCATTCAACATCAATTCATCAGGGCTCTTTTTCAAAGTGCCCTTTTCTCCATTCCCTGTCCATTAAAACTCTTTAGACGTACGCTCCAACTGGCCCAAAATCTTAAACCTCTTAATTCATGTCATTTGGCAGTGGCACTTATCATCAAATCCTCACCTTGCCACTTAAACCCAAAATTGTCATAACTTTACCAAGAACTTGCAAATTTTCATAATCTCCCATATCACTTTATAAAGTATTCAAATTTGTTCTATAAGTCATCATCCATTTCTTTAAAGCCGTTTCAAAATGATTTTTCAATTCATATATGTCTATTAACACTTAGTGTTAGGGTGTTCATAACTCGTTCATAAATAAATGTTCCACCAAAAAATCAATCTTTTTGGGCTATTTCTCTCTTGTTTTAACTTGTCACATTATTCCTCTATCAAAACGATGCACCATATGCTCATTATTGTTTCTTATCTCTACTGCTCTGCAGAAACCAAAATATTATATTCCTCTTATCTCAATCCCAGTCACACAGAAAGACATAAAGTCACTTGCTTCTTTAACATTAATTGTGGTTCTCTATATACATAAATAGTAGTTTTCATAGACATCTAATGTCATGCCTCCATTCAGAGGAAACATAAAATAAAACTCTTTCTTTCTTAGAATTTCTCCCTTTGTTTGCCCTCTGACCTTTCATAAATACTAGGGAGTCTCTGGATAATTTAGTCTAGTTGATTTGTCTCCTTGTCTCTGCCGTCCAGTCTATAAAATTTACCCTCTGTTGAATTTATACAAGGGTGTTAAACCCATGATGGACGGCAATCTTTAACTATTCCGCTTTAACATATGCACTAATCCATAGATTAATTCAAAACAACATCATAAATGACAAAGTAGTCATAATTACCATTAACAGACTGAGCTGGATACCAATCCATTTACAGCTCGTCCATGTTCTGGATCATCTTTTCACCAGATTCGCTCAGAATAATCAGCTTCTTTAGCGTTTGTCGTTTGACCTAACTAACCCAGCTGTGATGATAAAAACACTCATTCCAGAGGTTAATGGCACACTACACTCAATCAGAACACATAAATATGAACTGCTCATTCTCAAAATGTGCTTTTACATGGTTTCTTAACCAGTTTCAAATCTGTTCATTACTAATCTATTCTTAGAAAAGTCAGTTGGGTTGTTTTGTTCTGATATCAGTGTTTTTGTTTTGTCTCAGTCGCAGGCAGAGTACAATCCCTGGTTCCACTCAAGCAGCCTCTCTCTCCCTCTCTCACCCAGATTTATCTTTTCAACAGTCTTCTAAGACTTTTACTATAATGTTAAATTCACTAACCCTTAATTCATTAATCCTTCACAAAGTTTAGAAATGTAACTTTTGAACTTTCAAATTAGAACATCTCCAATAAGTTATACTGTGAAATTGTTTCAAGTTATCTTTAGTTTAGATACCTCTGTTATCCAGAACTTCTCTTTAAACTTCAAAAGCCGTCCTCTTAAAGCCATCACCATGTCTCCAAATTATCCTCTGCCATCCTAATGACCTGCAGGATTAAGACTATGATAAAGACATATTAGTTCAATATCATACAGCTTTACTGATACTAATACATTTTGTTCTGTTCCAAACAGTTATCAATCACAATCACAGTATGGTCTCCACTGGCTCTTAAATGCCAATCATTGCTCTTTTCTTCAGGGTGTTTCCTGACTCTCAATTTATGCGGTATTTGGTGAGCGGTATAGAGGGGCCATTATTAGGGCAGGGGCTGCTGTGTCCAGTCTTGACCTTGGCCCCTACGAAACACAGCTTTCCCCCCCAACAGAGATGCTGCTGGCCTCACAGACATCTGCCTCACCTCTCATACACACCTCACATAAAACCCCCTCCTCCATATTTTTTTTTGTTTTTGTTTTTGTTTTTTTTTGGTAGGGGGTCCAAGGCGACTTATCGTGATTTCCCTGGCTTGGGTTGCTAACCTGTCAGGCCGTAGGAAGTCTTACCCGTCATCGGTGAAACCACATCGTGCTCAACCTCGTCATCGCTTTGAGATCTTTGACCCTAAACAGGATCAGATATTTTCTGGAGCCTTTTGGAAAGTGCATTCAAGAGTCACCAGAGCCATCTGGTCTGCTTTCAAATTAGTTAAAAACATGGAGACAGGTTAATTATAACACAACTTAATCACTAAAATCCATCATACTTCTTCAAAGCTGCTCCATAGCAGTGCTTAGATTATTTTCAGTGAATTTAGTCAAAACACCTGTCCATTCAATTTAATGTTCTGCTACATCTGTGACCAAGGCCATCAGTTCTGTACATGGTGAAGGCTAAGAGCAGACAGAAGTTACTGGTCATATCATACATTCGTCAAACGCTTCAGTTCATTAAAAGTCTGTATTTTTAAAACATGTCTTATTGCCCTCTTGATGGCACCTTTTTTATATCTCAACAAATAACTGTCTATTATGTTCACATGATGCCTTGTGCCTTTACTCATCAATATCTTCTATCATCTGTGGCACAGGCTCAGATATCAGCTTTGAGCTGGTCTGGGATGAGAGAGAGACTCTGAGGCCTTCAGGGCTGGTACACTGCACTTTCATAAACTTTTCACTCCTCACACTAGCTCAGTGTAAGATCTGGCTAGAAATTTAAATTGTTTTCAAATAAACATCAAACATTTTCCTTTTAACTCTATCCTTTGCCAGAATTGACATTTTCAAATGATCAGAATTTCATATTTGTATTTTTCCCCCACAATGAATTCAGAAGCTATAATTTCCACTCCGATTGAGTCTCTGTTACTCAAGTTAGGCCACGTGGTGGCCGGATTGAGATTACAAATTGTTTATTTCAGCTCAGCACAAGCTTATCTTTTGAAACCAAAACATCAGCTTCTAGGGTTTTCAACATTTTAACACCTATAGTTATTTCAACAACCCAATATTCAGTCAAATCATCATTATCAGAGTTTTGCAAAAGTGAGAAGAGCAAGAACATATTTATTCTATATTTTTCATTTAAAACTCGGTTAATCAGGAGTTATATATCTTTGCAGCATGTTTTATCATCTTCATTTTTAATTTTAACCTCATATTAAAATTATCTCAAATCCTTCCTTCAAAAATAATCACTAAAGACTTCGTTAATCTTATTATCTCATTTTCATAGACAGAGTGTAAATCTCTGTTACTTTCTTTTTACTGGGTTTCGTTTACAGAATTTAGTCTGGTGGCCTGATTTGCCAAACTTTCTACACCTTATGGGTGTTCGGACACAATTACGTCCAAAATGGCCCCGCTGACCACAATTAAACACTCTCATCTTTAGCTTATGAAGCAATGCAACCTGTGTGCTCCAAAAGTGGCAGTCTGTCTGAGGACAGAGTTCGCTCGCGGTCCAATAAAAAAGACAATGTCTTGCATTTTATGGTGCTATCTGCTTTTTCATCAACATTACTTTTAGTTTCTCAATTGTACATCTCAGTCACTTCTGGGATTTTCCCTTCAGGTATAACGGCACCTCACCCATTTTTACAAATTAATGAATATGCACAAACATCTAGAAATTTGAATTTTCTTGTTCTCTCTTTGTTTGTAGCCAGTCAACTTGCTGATCAACTTTCCAATTACAATAAAAACATTTCTGCCCATTCCCTTCATCAGTCCAACAAATTTCTTTGAAGTCAGGGCTTCAGAGCGGAGCTGCTTACAGCGTTTGCTCTTGTCCATCTCAAAATCTTTATACCGACTAATCAAATTACCGATCATATCACTCAAAATGTTAGCCAGAATTTAGTCAACGTTCATACTCACCGGCGATCTCTAAACAGCTGTGACTTCTGCCTGATAAGACAACATTTTCCTTTCTCTCTTATCTGCCTCTTTCCCCCAACATTTCATTGTTTGTTCTCATTTCTCACACACATTTCCCACAACAGCTTTTCAGTTTATCTCCCCTCTTCAACTGACTCATTCACCACTTTCAGTCTGGTGTTCCCTCGTTTGGGAAATCATTAATTAACTTCTCTGCCTTGCATTCATTTTTCCCATATAATTCTCATTTGACAAAATACCGGTGTATCATATTCAGCTAGCTTGCTTTGGGACTTCCCCATACTGGCTGTCTGTCTCTGTGGCTTTTTCCCCTCTAGCGTACGCTAATGAATCTGTCGGACGTCTCCGTTCAGATCTGATCTCTTCACCCAAGACCAGACGGGCGGACACTCCCAATAGTGTCCTATCTTATTGGCTCCCAATAGCCCAAAACCGGCTTACAGCACGGTCTCCTCGCCCACGTGAGATCTCAAAATTCTCTAAATTTTAATCACGTTGCATTCGCCCACATGGTTTCAGTTTCTATCCCATAAACGAATCAACCACGTTGCATTTGCCACAGAGTCAGACCCCACTATGGTTTATCCACCCCAATTTCAATTTTCAATTTACTCAATTTTCAATTTCAAAAATTCTTCCCCGAATTTTAAGTTTGTCTCTTACCAGAAGCGTCCCGTTGCCACCTCGGGTTCGTTTGTTCCAGTGGTCGGACCCTCCAGACCCCCTGAGCGGTTGGCCTCTCTCCCTCAATATGTCGGGGTAGAGCTGTGACTCTAAAGTCCAGGATGATCAGTCACCATCCGCTCCCAGGGTCCGGAAGGCACATCCATGGAATCTCCGCTTCTGACACCAACTGTCGTGGCAAAATTTCAAACTAACGCCGCATTACTGAATAAGAGACAAAACCTGCCCAATTGTCTTTATAAAGATTTAATTTCTTGCAAGAAATGAGTCACAGTCATACAGCCATCTTCAATGTCTGCAGAGTGCACACTAACTAGACATAACAGCACCCAGCTTTTTATCAGTTTCCCAAACAAAGTCACTCCTCCTGTAAATTTCCACACATGACAAGAAAAGCAGCACTTGCTCAAATCTATACATGACCTTTTACCTAGTAAGCTGGTTCTGTATGAAAATATGCAAATCAATAACCATTTCGTGCGCAATGTTTAATGTATAGCTATGATTAAATTTTCCCATAACAGGTGACACCGGAAACAGCTAACAAAAATATGTTCCCATTAAGTTATGAAAACATTATTTCTGAATGTTCTGTGAAGGTGCTGTTTGTACTTGGTTATGTGAATGTTAGGGAAAAAACATTAAGGGAACGATACATTATATCATTTCGCAAACATTATTTTTTGAATGTTCTCTAAAACATCTGAAACTAGTCATTAGTAACTCCTGCATTAGTAACATCCAGCCAAAATGTTGCAAACATTGAACGTTACTTTTGAATTTTCTTGGAACTTTCTGAAACAAGTGTTACATTTAAAAAAAAATTACAAACATTGAATGTTACTTTTGAAAAATTTTAAGCTAGTCGTTACATTTAAAAATGTTGCAAACATTGAACGTTACTTTTGAAACGTTACTTTTGAAATGTTACTTATGATTTTTTCTTAAACATGTCGTTACATTTAAAAATGTTGCAAATATTGAACGTTACTTTTGAAATGTTACTTATGATTTTTTCTTAAACATGTGGTTACATTTAAAAATGTTGCAAATATTGAACGTTACTTTTGAAATGTTACTTTTGAAATGTTACTTTTGAAACGTTACTTATGAAACGTTTTGAAACAAGTCGTTACATTTAAAATGTTGCAAATATTGAACGTTACTTATGAAACATTACTTATTAAACGTTTTGAAACAATTCATTACATTTAAAAATGTTGCAAACATTGAACGTTACTTTTGAAATGTTACTTATGATTTTTTCTTAAACATGTCGTTACATTTAAAAATGTTGCAAATATTGAACGTTACTTTTGAAACGTTAGTTTTGAAACGTTTTGAAACAAGTCGTTACATTTTTAAAAACGTTACATTGAACGTTACTTTGAAATGTTACTTTTTGAAATGTTACTTTTGAAATGTTACTTTTGAAACATTACTTATGAAACATTGTGAAACAAGTCATTACATTTAAAAATGTTGCAAATATTGAACGTTACTTATGAAACATTACTTATGAAACATTGTGAAACAAGTCGTTACATTTAAAATGTTGCAAATATTGAATGTTACTTATGAAACATTACTTATGAAACGTTTTGAAACAAGTCGTTACATTTTAAAATGTTGCAAATATTGAACGTTACTTATGAAACATTACTTATGAAACGTTTTGAAACAAGTCGTTACATTTTAAAATGTTGCAAATATTGAAACGTTATTTTGAAATGTTACTTTTGAAACGTTACTTATGAAACGTTTTGAAACAAGTCGTTACATTTAAAATGTTGCAAATATTGAACGTTACTTATGAAACATTACTTATTAAACGTTTTGAAACAATTCGTTACATTTAAAAATTTTGCAAATATTGAACGTTACTTTTGAAACGTTACTTATGAAACATTTTGAAACAAGTCGTTACATTTTTTAAAAATCGCGAACATTGAACGTTACTTTGAAATGTTACTTTTGAAATGTTACTTTTGAAACATTACTTATGAAACATTTTGAAACAAGTCATTACATTTAAAAATGTTGCAAATATTGAACATTACTTATCAAACATTACTTATGAAACATTTTGAAACAAGTTGTTACATTTTAAAATGTTGCAAATATTGAACGTTACTTTTGAAACGTTACATTTTAAACGTTTTGAATCAATTCGTTACATTTAAAAATGTTGCAAATATTGAACATTACTTATCAAACATTACTTATGAAACATTTTGAAACAATTCGTTACATTTAAAAATGTTGCAAATATTGAACGTTACTTTTGAAACGTTACTTATGAAACATTTTGGAACAAGTTGTTACATTTAAAAATGTTGCAAATATTGAACATTACTTATCAAACATTACTTATGAAACATTTTGAAACAATTCGTTACATTTAAAAAATTGCGAACATTGAACGTTACTTTTGAAATGTTACTTTTGAGACTTTACTTATGAAACATTTTGAAACCAGTTGTTACATTTAAAAATGTTGAAAATATTGAACGTTACTTTTGAAATGTTACTTTTGAACATTTTGAAACAAGTATTTAAATTAAAAAATTCGGACGAATGTCGAACATTTAATGAACGATGTATAAATAATGTTTTTGCGCTAAGGTTTTGAGAACATTATTAAAGACCAGATAACTATTAACGTTACTGGAAGAGCATTTGTTCATAACTTTGAGAGAACATTTCCTGTGAGTTGTGTGTTCATCTCCACGCGTATCAGCGTTAATGAACACAACCCACAAAACACACTTCTTTTACAGACCATTTCAGAACATTTGAACATCTTAAAAGATTTAAAATAATAGGTAACACTTCACAATCAGTGCATTACTTTCTAAATCCCATATCAACCTTGAATAGTTGAACAATACAAGTTAACTAGTGTTCACCCTCATATCGTTTAGAAACAGTATACCTACATTTTTATGGATAAAAAAATAACATTAAGAAAATAAGGTTTGGAGCCACATTGGAGTGAGAATATAATTTTTTTTTTGGATGAAAGCTCTGTTTTCTTCTTTAATCTCAGGCTTAAGGCAGGAAAACGGCACTTTTAGCCTCGTTTCTCTCTTTACTGCCACTTTCTATCGCTCTCGGTTTTGCCAGGCCGTTAATCGTAAGGAGGCGAATTCAGTGGTTTTGACAGAGCTGAGCACATACAGAAACAGAAGCGGATGGTTGAGCCTGCCTCGAGGACGCCGGCCTTCACCACTGCTCACACGTCTGTAAGAAAGCACAGAGAAGATGGAAAGCATGTTTTCTCAAAGGAAAACTCTCACCATAGATTTATATTAAAACGGACAAATAAAAACATATTTATCATTCAAAACATTTTTGAAACGTTACTTTTGAACATTTTGAAACAAGTCGTTACATTTAAAAATGTTGCAAATATTAAACGTTACTTTTGAAACGTTACTTATGAAACATTTTGAAACAAGTCGTTACATTTAAAAATGTTGCAAATATTGAACGTTAGTTTTGAAACGTTACTTATGAAACATTTTGAAACAAGTTGTTACATTCAAAAATGTTGCAAATATTGAACGTTACTTTTGAAACGTTACTTGTGAAACATTTTGAAACAAGTCGTTACATTTAAAATGTTGCAAATATTGAACGTTATTTTGAAACGTTACTTATGAAACATTTTGAAACAAGTCGTTACATTTAAAAAAGTTGCAAATATTGAACGTTACTTTTGAAACGTTACTTGTGAAACATTTTGAAACAAGTCGTTACATTTAAAATGTTGCAAATATTAAACGTTACTTTTGAAACGTTACTTATGAAACGTTACTTATGAAACATTTTGAAACAAGTCGTTACATTTAAAAATGTTGCAAATATTGAACGTTACTTTTGAAACGTTACTTATGAAACATTTTGAAACAAGTCGTTACATTTAAAAATGTTGCAAATATTGAACGTTACTTTTGAAACGTTACTTGTGAAACATTTTGAAACAAGTCGTTACATTTAAAAATGTTGCAAATATTGAACATTACTTTTGAAACGTTACTTATGAAACATTTTGAAACAAGTCGTTACATTTAAAAATGTTGCAAATATTGAACGTTACTTTTGAAACGTTACTTATGAAACATTTTGAAACAAGTTGTTACATTTAAAAATGTTGCAAATATTGAACGTTACTTTTGAAACGTTACTTATGAAACATTTTGAAACAAGTTGTTACATTTAAAAATGTTGCAAATATTGAACGTTACTTTTGAAACATTACTTATGAAACATTTTGAAACAAGTCGTTACATTTAAAAATGTTGCAAATATTGAACATTACTTTTGAAACGTTACTTATGAAACATTTTGAAACAAGTCGTTACATTTAAAAATGTTGCAAATATTGAACGTTACTTTTGAAACGTTACTTATGAAACATTTTGAAACAAGTCGTTACATTTTTTTAAAATTGCGAACATTGAACGTTACTTTGAAATGTTACATTCAAAACATTCAAAAGTGACTTTCCCATAATGTTTGAACAATGATGAAATTTAATTTTCCTTATACGTTTGTGTAACCAAGAAATAAAAAAATAAAAAACATTTAATAACGAAAATATTTTTGTTAGCTGGGTCATAGTCCACAAATCCGGCATCCAGATCTGTCCCGTCCACGTCTTTGAAGCGTGCAGGAAGATCATTTACTGTTTTTAGGATATACAAGAGTCTCAACATACAGGCTGTGATTTTTAGCAACATACACTGATCAGGCATAACATTATGACCAGGCGAAGTGAATAACACTGATGATCTCCTGTTAGTGGGTGGGATATATTCGGCAGCAAGTGAACATTTTGTCCTCAGAGTTAGAGGCAGGAAAAATGGGTTTGACAAGGGCCAGATTGTGATGGCTAGACAAGCCTCTAAATTCCCCAGATCTCAATCCAATCGAGCATCTGTGGGATGTGCCGAACAAACAAGTCCGATCCATGGAGGCTCCACCTCACAATCTTGGTGCCAGATACCACAGCACACCTTCTAGTGGAGTCCATGCCTCGACAGGGGAACGTTACTTGTATAGTTTGATCAGTAATGTCATTTATTGACATATCAGAGATGTTTATTCTCTTGCATTTAAGGATTAAAATCTTCATTGAAGTAAAAAAGTGTTACAGTGATTTTACCACAGCAAAGCTGCAATCCCTCTGATTAACCAAGCATTGTTTAACTATAGCATAGTGGGAAAATGAAAGCTAATATCTGATCAAAAGTGTGTAGCAATGTGTATTCGGTATTCTTCCACAGCTATAAATCAAGGAATAATAACAATGCGTTCGGAAATGATTAGACAAGCAGTCGCAGACTACACAAATGATTGAACTTTTGATGAAGTGAAGATGATATTGTGATTAGGGGAAACTGATGTACTAGTCACGCTTGATATTTGATTCCTGATGCATTTCTGCGCGGCACCTACAGAAATCGGATTAATTACCTCTGGCTTAAGTTTGTGAAGATAAAGAGCTTACAAAATACCTCTGGGAAAGTGATTAGCCACAGAAACAATAAATCAATCAATGACTCAAATGAAGCTCGACTATATTCAGTGCGCTGGAATGCTAATAAATCAGAGAACTTGCGCTAAATTGTTTTTCACAAAGTCACACGAGAGAGACTCCCGCTGGAATTGCAGGACTTTCCCCGCCCCTTTTCCCAGTGACGTGTGCTGTGTTCGGAATGAAGTAGTGCACGCACTGAATACTGCACAATATAACCCATGTGCTGTTGTCTTCTGGAATTACATGTGACATATCATGCAATAAAGGTTTTCCGAACGAACGCAGCTTCGGAGCTTATGTGTGTGCAGAACTTAATTTGAAACTCCGATACAGGATAAGACAACACACATATAATACAGATATACTTTGATGATACAGATGCATGCGAGAATATAAAAAATTGCACTCTCTATGATCAGGGCCATAACCACCATAGACACTAAGGGGGTCAAATCCCCCCGAATAATTAGAAATGGCCAAATTGCCCCCCCAATATTTGATATTCTTGATGCTGCTCTGCTGCTCTCAGTTACATTACGCTCTATTTGTTGCTATACAAAAGTAAAATGTTAAATTTTTTAGGTTGGTCTGCCTCAGTGCTCAGCACTGTCAGAATGAAACAAAACGAAACGAGTACCTTGTAAAACTTCTGCCTATGTCACGTGACCGTTCCGACGTGATTACCTCAAGAGCTGCATAAGATGAACAATTTAGGTTAAAACATACAGTGAGGAAAATAAGTATTTGAACACCCTGCTATTTTGCAAGTTCTCCCACTTGGAAATCATGGAGGGGTCTGAAATTGTCATCGTAGGTGCATGTCCACTGTGAGAGACATAATCTAAAAAAACAATCCAGAAATCACAATATATGATTTTTTAACTATTTATTTGTATGATACAGCTGCAAATAAGTATTTGAACACCTGTCTATCAACTAGAATTCTGACCCTCAAAGACCTGTTAGTCTGCCTTTAAAATGTCCACCTCCACTCCATTTATTATCCTAAATTAGATGCACCTGTTTGAGGTCGTTAGCTGCATAAAGACACCTGTCCACCCCATACAATCAGTAAGAATCCAACTACTAACATGGCCAAGACCAAAGAGCTGTCCAAAGACACTGGAGACAAAATTGTACACCTCCACAAGGCTGGAAAGGGCTCCGGGGAAATTGCCAAGCAGCTTGGTGAACAGCAGCAACAGCTCCACTGTTGGAGCAATCATTAGAAAATGGAAGAAGCTAAACATGACTGTCAATCTCCCTCGGACTGGGGCTCCATGCAAGATCTCACCTCGTGGGGTCTCAATGATCCTAAGAAAGATGAGAAATCAGCCCAGAACTACACGGGAGGAGCTGGTCAATGACCTGAAAGGAGCTGGGACCACCGTTTCCAAGGTTACTGTTGGTAATACACTAAGACGTCATGGTTTGAAATCATGCATGGCACGGAAGTTTCCCCTGCTTAAACCAGCACATGTCAAGGCCCGTCTTAAGTTTGCCAATGACCATTTGGATGATCGATGACCAATGACCATTTGATTGATGATGAGAACACCATCCCTACTGTGAAGCATGGGGGGGTAGCATCATGCTTTGGGGGTGTTTTTCTGCACATGGGACAGGGCGACTGCACTGTATTAAGGAGAGGATGACCGGGGCCATGTATTGCCAGATTTTGGGGAACAACCTCCTTCCCTCAGTTAGAGCATTGAAGATGGGTCGAGGCTGGGTCTTCCAACATGACAATGACCCGAAGCACACAGCCAGGATAACCAAGGAGTGGCTCTGTAAGAAGCATATCAAGGTTCTGGTGTGGCCTAGCCAGTCTCCAGACCTAAACCCAATAGAGAATCTTTGGAGGAGCTCAAACTCCGTGTTTCTCAGCGACAGGCCAGAAACCTGACTGATCTAGAGAAGATCTGTGTGGAGGAGTGGGCCAAAATCCCTCCTGCAGTGCAAACCTGCTGAAAAACTACAGGAAACGTTTGACCTCTGTAATGGCAAACAAAGGCTACTGTACCAAATATTAACATTGATTTTCTCAGGTGTTCAAATACTTATTTGCAGCTGTATCATACAAATAAATAGTAAAAAAATCATATATTGTGATTTCTGGATTTTTTTTTTTAGATTATGTCTCTCACAGTGGACATGCACCTACGATGACAATTTCAGACCCTCCATGATTTTCAAGTGGGAGAACTTGCAAAATAGCAGGGTGTTCAAATACTTATCTTCCTCACTGTATATTCATTTTAATTTCTTTTTGAAAATGACCGATGGTTTAGCTAGATAAGACCCTATTCCTCATCTGGGATCACACAGAGCCTCTGAAGCCCTTCCTTTGAAACTGCATTGATTTGGACCTTCAGCATTTTGGTTGTGTAAGGCCGCTAAAATCTCATGCCAAGAAAGGTAACAAGCTGCGACTGAAGGTTGTTTGCGCGTTCGTGTTTCAGCTGGGCAAAATGGATTTTAAAATCCCATGGCATGGCATTTTCTATTATTTTATAATGTTTCCTGTGGTGTACTTATATTGTTAGTATGATTTTTACATCAAAAAATTTCATAAATTAGAAATAAAAGGCATTTTTTCTATACTGTTATTACCCCTCTGGCTGAATGCCCTGTTTCAAGGGGCGTGTCTGCTGTGAGACTTCAGTGAAAACGCCCACTGTTGTGATTGGCTGACATCTTTGCATTTGAAATGAGTGTTAGATTATGTTGTGGAGGGGGCGTGGTTTAGCGAGGCACTGCACGCATGAGAGAGAGAGACTGACTGCGCACTGGTGAACCACAGAGAGCTGGAGGAAGTTTTATTGTACTGAGTTGTTGAGAGCTGTGCTGTTAGCGCGAGCTTTGTCGCTGAGAGTTCTGAATAAACTGTCCCAGTCACGTCGACTCTGTCTTCTTCCACCTTATTCTACGTACTTTGTAACACATGTAATGTACCATTACAGCCGTCCAGATGAACGAATTGCCAAAGTGTGGATTATAGAATTATTTTATGATCTATTCACATGAAAGGCTGCAGTGATGAGCATTGAGTACACAGACAGTCTGTTGATCAGTGAATGCAGTGATCTCGTCATTGCAACGCGTTCTCTCTCACGAAATGCTTTCACCACAACTAATAGCAAACACGACATCGATATGAATACAGTAAGAGCTTCGCTGTGCAGCATAACAGCGTCATTCACTATAACGGCAGTTTGGGCAAGTGTGCAGATACACTCGCGACGTGTGATTGACAGATCCGAACATTATAAAGAGGGTTCTCTGATCGCTCTCTGTAGTTTAATCTCTTAAAAAAACGGATTTGTTTCATGCTACTAATAGAAAAGATGGTTTTAGTCACTGGCTTGATTCACTAATGCATTACACTTAGGGCATCAAGACGGCGATCATTAAGCGATCTAGAAAGTCTGAGTGAACTTGAATGATTAGCTGATCACAGATCAGGCATTAATGAACACTGATACTCACTGTTTGTCGCGGTGCTGTCGAATCCATATCGTAAAGTCTGTTTGTAAAGCCTGTGCTGACATGCTGAGTGCTCTGGGCGGGCAAAGCAGAGGAAGGGGAGGTAACCTTTCCTGGTATGACGTCATAACAGGAAAATTCCAGATGAGCTCGTCTGAGCTCTCATTTTCTCAAAGGCAGAGAAAGACAGCCAGAACTCGGTTTACACCCATCAAAATTTCTAGCCACTTGGGGACCATATACAGGCTAGAGGAACTCATATTAATGTTAAAAAAACTCATAAAATGACATTTTCATGCCATGGGACCTTTAATTATAATATTCTTTATCTGACTCCATTTATCATATTGTCGAATTTAGAATAGAATGCCAATTGGTTGTTTGGTCATTTATATTTAATAGTTAGTCACACATTTAATCATTCCGTTTTAACCCTTTGTTGAAATTATATTTGTTTCGTACTGGAGATAGTTAATAATTACAGAGTAATTCAGAAAGGATCAAAATGTAACAATTGTATTAACAGTCAGGTAAATATATAATGCCAATTACATAATCAATTCAAAGATAATTCATACATAACATCAAATATTCCGAAATAGCCTAAAGAGTGAAAGATTTCCTGACTTTTTGAATATTACGTAACACAGAGCGTTTTCTGTGTTACGGGCCAATCTTGTTAATAGTATTGCGCCCTGAACTCACTACTACATCGCTTTAAATCAGTCCCTCCAGAAAAACGCGATTATGCGATCACGTGATTTAATGCATAATCAGCCAAAGTCCGCATATTTATGCGGGGGCCGCATTTTTTCAAATACGCCGCACTTTCGCCGCATAAATTGCCTATTTCCACATGCAAAATATGCGATTTCATATTGATTTCATAATCCCCGCATTTTCGTTGCAAAAAAAGTCATATATATATTAACAGAAAGTTGACAAATGTTCGTTTACTTCACACAAGAGCCACCATTTCCGCCTGTTGCCATGGGAACGCTTTGAAGTGACGTAATTACCCGACGCGAACATCATCGAAAAGCTGCAAACCCCGCGGTGAAACCATAGATATCGGTGAAACCATGATGAAGCGCAAACTCCCATTTGCCAACAATAATAACAGCAAAAGACGCGCAAAGCAGTTTCCCGGTGTGTTGACCGATTTCAAAACACAGCATAATGAAGCTTTGAAGCGTTATGAATCAGTGAGTCGATTCAGCGGTTCAGAGCGTTATGAATCGGTGAGTCGATTCAGCAGTTCAGAGCATTATGAATCAGTGAGTCGATTCAGCGGTTCAGAGCATTATGAATCAGTGAGTCGATTCAGCGGTTCAGAGCATTATGAATCAGTGAGTCGATTCAGCGGTTCAGAGCATTATGAATCAGTGAGTCGATTCAGTGGTTCAGAGCATTATGAATCAGTGAGTCGATTCAGCGGTTCAGAGCATTATGAATCAGTGAGTCGATTCAGCGGTTCAGAGCATTATGAATCAGTGAGTCGATTCAGCGGTTCAGAGCGTTATGAATCAGTGAGTCGATTCAGCGGTTCAGAGCATTATGAATCAGTGAGTCGATTCAGTGGTTCGGATCGCCAAAGTCTCGTATTTCAGCAGTTTGACACGCGATCCGAATCATGAATCGACTCGCGGATTCATAGCATCATGATGCTGTGTTTTGAAATCGGTCATCACTATACAAGTCGTTATTTAGAGATGAACGGAGGTCTGACGGGTGTCCAACGACATGAGGGGACGTCATTAATGACAGAATTTACATTTTTGGATGAACTAACCCTTTAAGAGATTGCACTTTGTGCATTGGAAGCACTCAAATGTCTGTTTTGTAAAGCTACCTCTGTAAAACAGGAAGTTATTTATTCATTTTTCAGAAGTTGTAGCATATTCCTTTTGTAAAGCTACACAACTTGTTTGACTCAATGTTTTGTAAATTTGAGCCGTGTGTTTATTAAGGTCTTCAATAAAACAAGATGAGAACTTAAATATTCCCAGCACTTTCTGTGATGTAGTGCTTTTTTTCTCTTTTTCATCAAACCGCAGTTTTTGCAAGTTCCGCAATTTCATCTCATAAAATTGCATAAATATCCCGCATTTTCCATCGCATTTTTTAAGAAAACATGCCGCATAATCAAGGATTTTTGCCCGCAACAATCACAAAAAAAAGCCGCATTTTTCTGGAAGGACTGTTAAATAACCCAGACCAGACCGAAACCTTTTTCAAATGGATATATATGATAACAAAGGGAATTTTAATGGAATCGAGTTCCCATTTGTCTGGATTGGAGGAAGAGACCAATTGGCTCCAAAAGCCACACCCACCATCATGAGTAAAATATCTCTAAGCTCTAAAAACTCTTATTAACTTCTTGTATACTTCTGTGGGGATGAGATTTTTGTACCATTCGCACTGAGACATTTCAAACGATATCAAACACATATAATACTGTATAGTGAGAACTGACATTAAATCCAATAGATTTTGGGTGAATTCTAAGTGATCTCTCAACATGAAGTGGAGTAAGATGGGGGATATTTGGGGCAAGGTAAACACATGCAAATAAAGGCTATTCTCAGTTGATTCACTCAGTGGAACGTCGGCTGCGAAAAAAAGTGTCCTCTCAGTGAGTAATTGTTTTTCACCAGACAAGTTTTCTCAGCATTTCTGTTGCAACTGAAAACTATCATATGATGAAAAACCCAGGAACGTTTTCTTCAAAATACTTCATTTCTTTTCCACTGAAGAAAGAAAGACATCTTGTATGAGATGGGGATGAGTAAATCATCGTTTTGGGGTGAACTAATCCTTTAATTCGTTCACTTAAAATGTATTAATTCCATGATGTTGAAGTTACATGAACAAATTATGTTTGTTTAACTGATTCATGTGGGACCGATGTACACAATTACATCATGTAAATCCAACACACTTTCAGTGAACGCTCGCACACTCTTCTGCTACACACTCATATTTTTCTTCACAAAAAGATTACACACTTTTAGGTCGTAGTGTAAGTAGGCGAATTGGGACGCAGCTAATCTCTTGGTTTGAAAGTGACTTCATACATCTCTACAAGATTAACAATGGACTGTTCAAACATTACATTTTGCTGAAATGTATACTGTAAAAAATAATTTTCATGATTTGCTATCATAACTTTTTATCTTTTGTCAAATCAAAAAAATATCAACAAATCACTTTATATTAGGTGGCCTTAACTACTATGTACTTACATCAAAAAATAAGCACAATGTACTTACTGTGTTCGAATTGTATTGCAAAACACCTTTGCTGATATTGAGGTGGGATACGGGACAGGTGTGGTGGTGTGGGTAAGTTTAAGGGTAGGGTTAGGGACAGGTGTGGTGGTGTGGGTCAGTTTAAGGGTAGGGTTTGGTGTAAGGGAAGTGTCAACAGTGTAATCACAAATGTAACTACAGAAATTAATTACAGATGTAATTACATGCAGGTATTTTTCAAAATGTAAGTACAATGTAAAAACATGTATGTACACAATAAGTGCAATGTATCACATGATTAATTAATATGTTAGTACATAGTAGTTAAGGCCACCTAATATAAAGTGGGTCCAAATCAACTTAGGTTCAGATAACATGATATTTTGAGTTTCGATTTATTAAACCAATCTCCATTGTATCAACTCAATTTTTTATTTCAATGAACTAAAAATTAAGGCAACCAGGTAACTTACGTTTTTTAAGTGTAACCAATAATAATTGTTTACAGTGATATATATATATATAAAAATCAAATTATCTCACAATTCTGAACCTTTTCTCCACAATTATTAATTTTTTTTTCCAGACACAAGCTTCCTAAAGTGACCACACATTAAACGAGTCACGTGTTGTCCAGTTCATCATCTTGGGAAATCAATTTTTCATAAATTTTCTCAAAAACATCCGCGATCCGCCCTGAACATCCCAAACCTACAGCGCACGCCATTCGTTCTGTGGCTAATCAGGAGGCAGTCATAAATATTTCATCCTCCAAGAGTCCATATTTAATTACACAACGCATTTGGGAATACGCCGATAAAATGGGAATGATCCCTCTAACATAGGTCAATTAGTATCTTTAACAGCATTGTTATATTCTTTACAAGTGGATGTATTCACTCAGCCTCCTGTACAAAATGATGCTAACAGGATCTAATTAGCAGATGCAAATGAGGAAAGCCGGAGTATTCGCGGAGAAGCAGAAGAGAGGCTCGGTGGGAAAGCTGGAACGCCTCGGCTAACCAACGGCCCCCACGCTGGGGACCAAATGTGATGGTCCGCTCCTGCTGTTGTTCTTTACATGAGACAGGAGCAGACCATAAATATAGACGTGGGGGGCGAAAAGGGAGGGTCAAAAAGGGGCTTGACCTTCTGGCGTCCAAATACTCACCCAATTTTCTATCAGTCAGTCTGTCGATTTCACATCGCAGTCTGGAAGCGTTCATCCCTGTATCGACCGTCCATTTCGGTTGTTGGCGGGAACATGATGCGAGCGCACTGCTAAAGAGAAGGTAGAGGCTGAGAAAAACCAACCGAATTGCATTTTGAGCATCATATTGCTGTGTATCTGGCAGAGCTCTGGGCTCGGCCCTTCTGCTCTCGCATAAACCACGCTGCCAAGACATTGGTGCCGAGGTCACGGGCTCTTTCCCCCCGCCTGGAAACTACAGGGAGGAGTGGCATCCTGACAGAAAGGACCCTTTAGACGTGTCAAAAAGAAAGCGCAGGGGAAGCGAGTATTTGAGCAAACTCCCCACTGTCTGCTGCCCTTAACGCTCTGGCAGCGAGATCAACGCTCCGCCATTCAACTGAACATTCATGCGTTTGGCAGACGAGGAGCTGCGCACATTGCACTCGAGATGTACACTTGATCAGCTCATCGCTGGGAATCGAACCCTCACGCGTGGCGTCGCGAGCACCACAGACCACACGTTATTTATCTGAGCATTCCTGTTTTAAACACAAACTCAAAAAACAAGACTTTATTTCTTAATATAATTTTTCTTTGTCTTCATCATTTGCGTGTCGGTCAAAAGATTATTGATAACACTTTACTCAATGCGTATTTTTAGGGGATTTTTTTATGGTACTAAATTATATTTATGCTGTAGTTATAATCCATTATAATCCGTTTATTCACTTGTTGGGCGTAGACCTGAAAATTACATTTCCAAGGAGCACGGACTGAAGGTTGGTCTCTTTTTAAAGAACACACACACTCACAGTCACACACGCACTCACTCACACTCACTCGCACTCACTTACACTTATACACACACTCACTCACTCACACTTATACACACACTCACTCACACTTATACACACACTCACTCACACTTATACACTCACTCACTCACACTTATACACACACTCACTCACACTTATACACACACTCACTCACTCACACTTATACACACACTCACTCACTCACACTTATACACACACTCACTCACTCACACTTATACACACACTCACTCACACTTATACACACACTCACTCACACTTATACACACACTCACTCACACTTATACACACACTCACTCACACTTATACACACACTCACTCACACTTATACACACACTCACTCACACTTATACACACACTCACTCACTCACACTTATACACACACTCACTCACACTTATACACACACTCACTCACACTTATACACACACTCACTCACTCACACTTATACACACACTCACTCACACTTATACACACACTCACTCACTCACACTTATACACACACTCACTCACTCACACTTATACACACACTCACTCACACTTTATACACACACTCACTCACACTTATACACACACACACACACACACGCACTCACTCACACACACACTCGCTCACACTCACACACTTATACACGCACGCACTCACTCACACTTATACACACACTCACAGTCACACTCACTCACACTTATACACACACTCACACTCACTCACACTTATATACACACTCACTCACACTTATACACACACACACACGCACTCACTCACACTTATACACACACACACACACACACACACACACACACACACACACACACACACTCACTCACACTTATATACACACTCACTCACACTTATACACACACGTACTCACTCACACTTATACACACACACACACGCACTCACTCACACACACACTCGCTCACACTCACACACTTATACACGCACGCACTCACTCACACACACTATACACACACTCACAGTCACACTCACTCACACTTATACACACACTCACTCACACTTATACACACACTCACAGTCACACTCACACTCACTCACAGTTATACACACACTCACAGTCACACTCACACACGCACTCACTCACACTTATACACACACTCACACTCACTCACACTTATACACACACTCACAGTCACACTCACTCACACTTATACACACACGCACTCACTCACACTTATACACACACTCACACTCACTCACACTTATACACACACTCACAGTCACACTCAAACACGCACTCACTCACACTTATACACACACTCGCACTCACTCACACTTATACACACACTCACACTCACACACGCTTATACACACACTCACTCACACTTATACACACACTCACACACACACTCACACTTATACACACACTCACACACTCACCTAAAGGATTATTAGGAACACCTGTTCAATTTCTCATTAATGCAATTATCTAATCAACCAATCACATGGCAGTTGCTTCAATGCATTTAGGGGTGTGGTCCTGGTCAAGACAATCTCCTGAACTCCAAACTGAATGTCGGAATGGGAAAGAAAGGGGATTTAAGCAATTTTGAGCGTGGCATGGTTGTTGGTGCCAGACGGGCCGGTCTGAGTATTTTACAATCTGCTCAGTTACTGGGATTTTCACGCACAACCATTTCTAGGGTTTACAAAGAATGGTGTGAAAAGGGAAAAACATCCAGTATGGGGCAGTCCTGTGGGCCAAAATGCCTCGTCGATGCTAGAGGTCAGAGGAGAATGGGCCGACTGATTCAAGCTGATAGAAGAGCAACTTTGACTGAAATAACCACTCGTTACAACCGAGGTATGCAGCAAAGCATTTGCGAAGCCACAACACGCACAACCTTGAGGCGGATGGGCTACAACAGCAGAAGACCCCACCGGGTACCACTCATCTCCACTACAAATAGGAAAAAGAGGCTACAATTTGCACCAGCTCACCAAAATTGGACAGTTGAAGACTGGAAAAATGTTGCCTGGTCTGATGGGTCTGGATTTCTGTTAAGACATTCAGATGGTAGAGTCAGAATTTGGCGTAAACAGAATGAGAACATGGATCCATCATGCCTTGTTACCACTGTGCAGGCTGGTGGTGGTGGTGTAATGGTTTTGGGGGATGTTTTCTTGGCACATTTTAGGCCCCTTAGTGCCAATTGGGCATCGTTTAAATGCCACAGCCTACCTGAGCATTGTTTCTGACCATGTCCATCCCTTTATGACCACCATGTGCCCATCCTCTGATGGCTACTTCCAGCAGGATAATGCCCCATGTCACAAAGCTCCAATCATTTCAAATTGGTTTCTTGAACATGACAATGAGTTCACTGGACTAAAATGGCCCCCACAGTCACCAGATCTCAACCCAATAGAGCATCTTTGGGATGTGGTGGAACGGGAGCTTCGTGCCCTGGATGTGCATCCCACAAATCTCCATCAACTGCAAGTCAAGACAAGTCAAGTCAACTTTATTTATATAGCGCTTTTAACAATGTAGATTGTTTCAAAGCATCTTTACAGTGTTAAACAGGAAAACAATGCAGCATAATTTTATTAAGCTGTATAGCCATTTGATGTCATCAGTTCATTTCAATTTCCATACGGTGACAGTGTGGGCTTTAGATCGATAATTAGATCAGTAATTTAGTTTATATGGTTAATTTAGTTTATTAATTAGATTTATTTCGATGTTTAGTTGAAAAATATAGTGTCCCCAACTGAGCACGCCAAGCCAGAGGCAACAGTGGCAAGGAAACCAAAACCCCATCAGGTGACCTAATGGAGAAAAATAAACCTTGGGAGAAACCAGGCTCAGTCGGGGTGCCAGTTCTCCTCTGGCCAATTTACAAACAGCATATTATTATTATTATTCTGGCAGCTTTACAGGTCAGAGGTCATAATAGATCGGAATATTCGAAGGACCGGAGGCAACACGCTAGAGACGGGTTTATTGAGGATGATGTTGATTAAATAATTATTAAAGTGCAATATTCGAATGATCGGAGTCAACACGCTGGAGACGGGTTTATTGCGGATGACATATCGATTGAAGTATTATTTAATTGTAATATTCGAACAATCGGAGTCATCACGCTGGAGACGGGTTTATTGAGGATGCCTTGTCGATGAGGCAGTTGCAGGGTGAGGCTAATTGACACGGTCACTCAGACACTTCGGGGTCCTGTGTTGGTCTTGTCTGGGCGCAGGTCCATCATCTGATCTGGATACGGCCCGGATCCGGCTGACTGCAGTAAACCTCGGGATAAAACAGAGAGACTATCATTAGCATAGATGCCATTCTTCTGATGATGTAACGAGTACATCAGGTGTTATAGGAAGTGTTCCCGGTTCCGGCTGACCTAGTTAATGCAGCCTAGCAATCATTTAATTGAAAAAGTGTTTTATGTGTATGCCACAGTAAAGAGATGTGTTTTTAGTCTAGATTTAAACTGACAGAGTGTGTCTGCTTCCCGAACAATGCTAGGAAGACTGTTCCAGAGTTTAGGAGCTAAATAGGAAAAGGATCGACCGCCTGCAGTTGATTTGGATATTCTCGGTATTATCAACTGGCCAGAGTTTAGAGAGCGCAGTAGACGTGATGGAGTATAATATGTTAAGAGCTCGCTCAAGTATTGGGGAGCTAAATCATTTAGTGCTTTGTAAGTAATAAGCAAGATTTGTTTGCGATGTATGCGATGTTTAATAGGCAGCCAGTGCAATGTTGACAGAACTGGGCTAATATGGTCATACTTCCTGGTTCTAGTAAGAACTCGAGCTGCTGCGTTTTGGACCAGCTGGGGTTTATTTATTAAGCGAGCAGGGCAACCACCCAGTAGAGCATTACAATAATCTAACCTTGAGGTCATGAACGCATGAACTAACTGTTCAGCATTTTGCATTGAGAGCATGTGCCGTAATTTAGATATATTTTTAAGATGGTAGAATGCAATTTTACAGATGCTAGAAACGTGGCTTTCAAACGAAAGATTGGTATCAAAGAGCACACCCAGGTTCCTCACTGACCACGAGGACTGGACAGAGCAGCCGTCAAGTGTTAGACAGTATTCTAGGTTACTACTTGTGGAGCTTTTTTGTCCAATAATTAAAAATTCTGTTTTTTCTGAATTGAGTTGCAGGAAATTACTGGTCATCCAATGTTTTATATCAGCTATGCATTCCGTTAATCTTGTGAATTGGTAAGTTTCGTCAGGACGCGAAGAAATATAGAGCTGAGTATCATCAGCATAACAATGAAAACTAACGCCATGCTTCCCAATGATATCTCCCAGTGGTAGCATGTCCAGGGTGAAGAGCAGTGGTCCTAGCACTGAGCCTTGCGGTACTCCATACTGAACTTGTGATCGGTGTGACATCTCTTCATTTACTGATACAAACTGATAACGGTCGCATAGGTATGATTTAGGTATGAGGGCGGCAGTGGCTCAGTGGTTCATGTAGGTTGTCTACAAACCGGAAGGTTGGTGGTTCGATCCCCGGTTCCACCTGACCAAGTGTCGAGGTGTCCTTGAGCAAGACACCTAACCCCAGCTGCTCCCGACGAGCTGGATGGCGCCTTGCATGGCTGACACCGCCGTCGGTGTGTGAATGGGTGAATGTGAGGCAAGATGTAAAGCGCTTTGGATGGCCATTGGTCTGTTAAAAGCGCTATATAAATGCAGTCCATTTACCATTTAAACCATGACAAGGCAATTCCACTAATGCCTACATAATTTTCGAGTCTATTCAAAAGAATGTTGTGGTCGATAGTATCAAATGCAGCGCTAAGATCGAGTAACACTAATAGAGAGATACAGCCACGATCGGATGATAAGAGTAAATCATTTGTAACTCTGATGAGAGCAGTCTCAGTTATATGATACGATCTAAATCCTAACTGGAAATCCTCACAGATACCATTTCTTTCTAAAAAAGAACATAATTGTGAAGACACTGCCTTTTCAAGTATTTTTGACAGAAAGGGTAGATTTGAGATTGGCCTATAATTGACTAATTCTGTAGGATCAAGTTGCGTTTTTTAAATAAGTGCTTTAATAATAGCCAAATTAAAAGTTTTCGGTACATATCCTAATGACAAAGATGAATTAATGATATTAAGAAGAGGATCTATGACCTCTGGTAGCATCTCTTTTAATAGCCTAGTCAGTACAGGGTCAAGCATACATGTTGTTGATTTTGATGATTTAACGAGTTTAGCCAATTCTTCTTCTCCTATAGCAGTGAATGAGTGTAATTTTTCCTCAGTGACACTACAATGCTCTGTCTGATGTGATACTGTAGTAGACGGCTGCATGATTAAAATGTTCTTCCTAATATTATCAATCTTACATGTAAAGAAGTTCATAAAGTCATTACTGCTGTGCTGTTTACAAACATCAGAAGTTGAAGCTTTATTTTTGGTTAATATAAAGGAGTAATAAATACCTTTAAATACCTTTAAAAACGAATAAATACCTTGGGTTGTGTTTGTTTTCTTCCAAGAGAGTTGAGAAATAAGCGGATCTAGCAGTTCTTACAGCCTTTCTGTATGTGATCATGTGCTCTTTCCACAAATTACGAAAGACCTCTAGTTTTGTTTTCTTCCAGCTGCGCTACATTTTTCTGGCTGCTGTTTTAAGGGCCCGGGTGTGCTCGTTGTTCCACGGCGTTGGACTATTTTCTTTAATCTTCTTTAACCGAAGAGGAGCAACTGTGTCTAAAGTACTGGAAAAGAGAGAGTCAATAGTTTCTATTGCAACATCGAGTTCTTCTAAGCTATCTGGGATGCTGAGGAGATGATACTGATGAGGAAGATTATTTAAAAAGCAATCTTTAGTAGCGGCAGTGAGTGTCCTGCCATTTTTGAAGCGAGGGGGCGGCTTTGCAACCTTAGCTAAATTAAGTATACATGATACTAGGTAATGATCAGAGATGTCATTGCTCTGCTGCAGAATTTAAACGGTATCAACATTTATTCCATGTGACAATATTAGGTCTAAAGTATGATTATGGCGATGAGTGGGTCCTGACACGTGTTGCCTAACTCCAATAGAGTTTAGTATGTCTTTAAATGCTAATCCCAATGTGTCTTTTTCGTTGTCTACATGGATATTAAAATCACCAACAATTAGTACTTTATCTACGGCCAGTACTAACTCTGATAGAAAATCAGCAAATTCTTTGATAAAGTCTGTATTATGCCCTGGTGGCCTGCATACAGTAGCTAACACAAATGTTAAACGGGTTTTATCATGTACACTACATAACATTACATAAAGCTAGACTTCTGAGTAATACTGAAGATATTATTATAAATTACAGCAACCCCTCCTCCTTTACCTTTCAGACGCGGCTCATGTTTATAACAATAATCTTGGGGGGTGGACTCATTTAAACTAATGTAGTCGTCAGGTTTTAGCCAGATCTCTGTCAAACACAGCACATCTAGATTATTATCTGTAATGATATCATTAACAATAAGCGCTTTTGGGGAAAGGGATCGAATATTCAGCAACCCAAGCTTTATCAATTGTTCATCTGTATTATATCTGTTGTTTATTTGTTGGACATCAATACAATTTTTATTGTTGAATGGTTTTACTGTCTGAATGTTGCATG
>CM042252.1:52174961-52199961 GCA_023566225.1 Romanogobio albipinnatus | reverse complement strand
TATTAATCAGAGTGATATGATATATAACACATAACTTGCCACTTTCAGTTCACATTTTGTTACACAATCATTGTCTAAATGCATGTTGATGTGGTTTTGAGTTTACTTGAGACAAAACATCAATATTTTTGGAGTATACCATGAGTTGTTCATTTAAAGCAGATTTAGATGCCTGAAATCAACATGAAATGCTAGAGAAAGCAGGTATGATTTATGACTGGAAACCTCATGGTTTCTGAAGGAGTAATAACGCATGAAACATCCGTAGGAGGCGCTATAGAGCCGCGCCAATAAATCCCGCAGCATCACAGGTGCTTCAGTCAGTCAGTCAGTCAGTCAGTCGGGTTTACCTTCATCCACGAGCCTCACTCATCCCGGACCGGACTCTCTCTCTCTCTCTCTCTCTCTCTCTCTCTCAGTCTGAATGCACGCGCGTTTCACCTGAATCTGTGGAGGAAATGAAGATGAAACTGGTGAGTTATTGATCTACTGATGCTTCATGTTATAACGCTTCGTTGTATTTTCCATATTATTAACTGACTGTCAATCAGCTTTAACCCCTCAGGAGAAAAATGCATACCAGTGACAGATGAATAAATAGTTATTCATATTCAGAAAATAAAACCGACTATAAAAATAAGAATTAGAAAACGTTCGCGTTGTACACACTTGCAACGTTTTGGATGTTTAGATATGATTTAGAAAAAAAATATGCTAACCTAATAAAAACATTCTTAAAATTGTTTTCGAAAAGCGTCATTCAAATACATACATACATTAAAAAATACAAAGTTGTTTTAATACAAATGTGTGCATTTTTATGTTTAATATGACTTTTATGTTTATATGAATAAACGCTACTAGGCATAAACTGGCCTATTTTTGTTCGACCATTATCAATTATTATCGAAATTATTTTTAAATTATATAACGCCACAGTTAAGAGTTTCAATTTGAATAATTGTTGTCTTTGTAAATATATGTTTGTGTATGATGTGTCAGAAATCAAATATAAAGTATGTTGATTGGGACATTTGTTCAGTCATCTCGACGGTAAAAGCGGTCTCAGTCAACCTGAATTCACCCTAAAGTTTAATCATTTGTGATTACAAACTCTTTATTATTTATTTCTCCGATTAAATCCATCATCATCGGAGGAGATGTGAACTGGAGAATAACATGAACAGGTAAATATAAAGCGGATAGTGACATAACATATTTAATTAACAATTTATTTATGAATGCAATTAAATGATACTGTTTAGCTGCACATGTTAGAAAATAAAAAGGTGGAAAATATGAGATTTAATCTAGCCTGTTTTATGAACGAACAAAATATGTCAAATGAACGTCGCTAAATGTTTAATTTGATAGCGAATGTACGATGAAAACAAATACGCGTTCACTTAGATTAAATCATTTTATTTAATGTTTTTTTAATTGCCATGTTTGTTTAGCCTACTATTTTTAGATGGTAACAGTTTCTGTTCTTAATATATATATATATATAACGGCAAACGATGCATTTAAAACCAAAGCGATCTACATTATAGAAACAATAGGTGCGTTATAATAGGTTAACATCTAATATTATTCTCGATTTTATTGACATACACACATTATTTCTGTCGTTCGCAGTGATGCCGAGACGCGCGACAGTCACTGCCGGAGATCGAATAATCAAACTTCAGGATTCGGATCAAGAATTCGGGTCCGAACATGCCCGGGGAAGGATCCGGTTCTGCGCTGGACAACGGGAAAGTCTCACCGATCATTTGTGAAGATGAACTGGCGAGCAGCGGCCGGTACATACTCGACGGGCTCGGGTCCAATCGATACTTCATGATGGGCTCAACGCAGCAAACGCAGGACAGTTCGAGTCCGTGTTCCTTGTTTCCGTACACGGGCCAAACGGGAGGCGTGTACGCCGGTTCGGACGGATCGCGCTACGCGGCGTCGCTGCACTACGGCTCCGTGCTGCCGTCCGCGGGCTTCTGTCCGTCTCTGTGCGCGGGACGCGGTGACTTCGGCACGGGCTATCAGTTCGGACACGCTTCTGGAAACACCTACCACTCGTATCAAGGCTCCGGGTCCGGCATCGGCTCCATGGCTCTTCCCGGAGCGGGGCTCCGAGCTCAGGTGTATCTCTGCAACCGGCCGCTGTGGCTCAAGTTCCACCGGCACCAAACAGAGATGATCATCACCAAACAGGGCAGGTGAGGCGACTCAACAAATACATCTGTTATTATTATTATTATTATTATTACTAAATCTAGTTTTATTCAGCCTAAACGAAGGCTACACTCTAAAAATGCTGAGCTGTTCCAACCGTTGGGTGGACAAAACCGTTAAACCGTTTGGGTTTAAAACTTAATTTAAAAATTTAAACCAACGGTCGGTTTTGCCCATATTTGAACCAAACATCGGTTGGAACAACCACGCATTTTTTTATAGTAGCTAATACATTTTTAAAGCGTAGGCATGGGCAAAATTAAATAAAAAAATTAAAAACAGCTTTAAATAGTCGTATAACAAAAACAAACAAACAAAAAACGGTTCGCGAACAGACATGTTACTATAGCAACAGTAAGCGCGCTTAAGTATTGTCATAAATATAATTTATTTATTTGTATAGGCTACATTTAATATTTATTTAAATATTTATAATATTTAAAAAGCTGCGTTGACCAGAAACAGGGGCTCCAAAAGACAATTCAGGTCGAATTAAACTTTTTTGTTTTTAAAGTGCTCCTCAAAATAGAAGTTACACTATTTACATTTATGCAGTTAGCGCTTTTATCCAACACGACTTACAAAAGATGAATAAAGCATTCATCAAAGAGCCATGGTTTATTAGACAACCTAGAGATGAGAAGAAATGAAGAGAATAATTGTATTATTATTATTATCATTATTTGTGAGTGCGTTGATTTGAGACACCCCTGAAAACTGCTTTAATCCGCAATTTTGATCATTAATTCAGAATATGTGGCTGAAGAATGATTTGTGTGTTTTTAATTCCTGCACAGGCGGATGTTCCCTTTCCTCAGTTTCAATATTACTGGCCTGAACCTGACGACGCATTATAACGTGTTTGTGGAGATTGTTTTAGCGGATCCGAACCACTGGAGATTCCAGGGCGGGAAATGGGTCACGTGCGGGAAAGCCGACAATAACATGCAAGGTATGGCAGAAACACAATTAATATGCTGTTATTAGTATCACTATTATTACTGAGCTGTTTTTTTATTATTATTATTTTAGGGAATAAGATTTATGTCCACCCCGAATCGCCGAACACAGGCGCTCATTGGATGAGACAAGAGATTTCTTTCGGGAAACTGAAACTAACAAACAACAAGGGAGCAAATACCAACACTGCACAGGTGAATAATACGCGTTTACTTTAAGAGTAGAACAAATTTATGCTTTAATCATTTCATTACATTACATTAGATTTGAGAAGAGACACGATTACAGTTTATGTCAAGTTACATTATTAATTTAGCAGACGCGTTTATCCAAAGCGACTTACAATTGAGAAATATAGCAAGTGATTCATAATTGAAATATAATTGAACACGAGAAGTGTTCAAAATATAAACTCTCAGACATTGAGTAGCTATAATAAACTAGAGTATGGGGTGATTAAAGTAAAGTAAAAGGATAGAAGTTTAGGTTTGGTGCTTCTACATCCGTGTTATTCAGCTCTAATTTTCTTGGATTTTAGGGATGTGTTATGGTTAGGTTTAGAAGTAGGGATATGGTTAGGACTAAATTATCTTAGAGGGAATGTTTTCCAGGATCCAGATTGAACGTCTTACCTGGCAAACTCACCTTTAAACCTGTGCTTTGTTTACTTGAAAATACTGTGCAGTTGCTAGTCTAATTTGTGTCTCCAAATCAGATGATTGTCCTTCAGTCTCTACACAAGTACCAGCCGAGGCTTCACATCGTTGAAGTGTCAGACGACGGGACGGAAAGCGTGGGACGAGACTCGAAGACTCAGATCTTCACCTTCCCGGAGAACCAGTTCATCGCTGTTACGGCTTACCAGAACACTGATGTACAGCCTTTCTTTCCACTGTAGAAAAAAGTTGCTGCCTTAAAGGGATAGTTCACCCAAAATTGAAATCCCCCTCAAGCCGTACTAGGTGTACACTCTAAAAAAAAAAAGGTTCTATATGGCACCAAAAATGGTTCTTTGTCGTAATCATAGAGGAACCACTTTTGGTGCTATATAGCACCATATCTTAACATGTTCTGTATATAGTAGCGGTGCTATATAGCAGCTTAGTTAGCAGCTGAAGAACCACTGAAGAACCACTGAAGCACCAAAATTGGTGCTATATAGCACTTAAAAAGGTTCCCCTATGATTACGAGCCAAGAACCATTTTTGGTGCCATATAGAACCTTTTTTTTTTAGAGTGTATATGACTTTCTTCTTTCAGACGAACACAATCGGAGATATATAAAAAAATATCCTGGCCATTCAAGCTATATAATGGGGGTCAAGATTTTGAAGGCCAAAAAAGTGCGTCCCTCCATCATAATCCATACGGTTCTGGGGGTTAATAAAGGCCTTCTAAAGCGAAGAAAAAATCCATATTTATAACTTTATATACTGTAATCTCTAGCTTCCACCAACTGTCATACACATGACGAGAGACGGGTGTGGGAGTAGAGTAAGCTCAGGTCAGAGTCGACGCCTCTCGCGGTTCAAACTCAAGCTCCTCCCACATTTCTCTTTAAAAACTCTCATTTTAGACTTCGTGACCGGGGTCTTGTTTTGCTCTTTCCTCTGCGCTTACACGTTCGTCAATGCGTCGGGTCAGAGGTCACTCTTTCACCGAAACTAGACTCGCATACGTCCTAACGCCCACATGGATATTTTTTCTTTGCTTCAGAAGGCCTTTATTAAACCCCCGGAGCCGTATGGATTACACTCAACAACAAAAAAAAGGTTCTATATGGCACCAAAAATGGTTCTTCGTCGAAATCATAGAGGAACCACTTTTGTTCTGTATATGGTAGCGGTGCTATATAGCACCTTAGTTAAAGAACCGGTGAAGAACCTCTGAAGAACCGCTAAAGAACCTCTGAAGAACCAGAATTGGTGCTATATAGCACTTAAAAAGGTTCCCCTATGATTACGAGCCAAGAACCATTTTTGGTGCCATATAGAACCTTTTTTGGTGGAGGGACGCACCTTCAAAATCTCGACCCCCATTCACCGGCATTATAAAGCTTGGAAGAGCGAGGACATATTTTAATATAACTTTGATTGTGGTCGTCTGAGAGAAGAATGTCATACACACCTAGGATGGCTTGAGGGGGAGTAAATCATGGGCTAATTTCATAGACTGTATAAAACAATGGACTTAGTGTCCGTTACGTTCCCTGTAGGTTTCTGAAGAGTATTTTTGAAGCCTAAAGTGGGCGGAGCTGGCCGTCGCCATCACTGAGGTGATGCAGCAGAGGCAATCCACCTGTCACTCAAGAGGCCCCGCCCTTAATTATGCAAAACTTTAAGGCTTAATATAATTTAAACGGATGAGTTATAAAAAAATTCACCCCGCTCACAGTCGTCATGAAGGGCAAAATTAGCCGTATAGACCAAAACCAATTTTTGTCTCAGACTGTAAACATGTGTTCTTCTGCTGTAAAGTTGGGCATTTTAACATGAGCTCAATGAGATTCTGCTCCTTCTGGAGTCTGTCTCTAGTGGCCAGTCCATGAACTGCAGTTTAAGGCACTTCCATATCGGCTTCAAGAGCTTGGGATTTTCATTTTTGGGAGAACTATCCCTTTACATTTTTAAGTATGTTTAAGTCATTTAAACCTAAATTACATTAAACTGACTTTAAAAATTAGTTGAATATAGTATAACTTACAAAAAAAGTTGCTTACATTATTTTGATGAGTTTTGATGCAGTGTGTAAGTTTTAGCGGCATCTAGTGGTGAGGTTGTGAATTGCACCCGCTCACCCCTCCCTTTCAGAGAACATAGAGAAGCTACGGTGGCCGACACAGGACAAACATGTGGTCGTCTGAGACAGCAGAGAGTAGCTAGCGCTCTGTAGAGAAGTTTGTCCGCTTAGGGCAGGGGTAGGCAAGTTCGGTCCTAGAGAGCCGCTGTCCTGCAGAGTTTGACTCCAACCCTGAAAAACCCTCACTTGCATGTAGCTTTAGTAATCCTGAAGACACTGATGAGCTGGTTCAGGTGTGTTTGATTAGGGTTGGAGCTAAACTCTGCTGGACAGCGGCTCTCTAGGACTGAACTTGCCTACCCCTGGCTTAGGGCTACCGTAGAAACATGGCGGCACAAAATGGCGGCTTCACTGTAAGGGGACCCGTGGTGTGTATAGATAGAAACTAGAGATGCGCGGTTGGCGGTTACAGCCGCGGATAAATCGCGGATCGGGCGGATGACGTGACGAAAAATAATATTTTAATTAAATTCGGGCGGGTGGCGGGCGGTTGAACCAATCATATAAAAAATATATGTGTACATTGTTAAATATTGTTATCTGACTATACCTACATCCCAAAAAATCGAGCACACTTTGAAATAGTCAAATTTTCATCAGGCAGTAATATGGCTAGTCGAGTCTATGCAGATCGACTGCTTGTTATTATCAGAGATGGCAACGCCGGCGAAGGAGGTACGTGACAAACTCAAAAAAGGAGAATTATTATAAACAAAGGAAATAGAAGGTCAGAAAAGTGTTGCCTGACATAGCCCATGTTTAACATAAACTTTTGAGTTCGGTCAGCTGATAATTTTAAGTTTATATTGGTTTAGCCTATTCTACTCTAGACATTTTGTGTGTTAGTTATTTGGCTTAAGGCTATTTAATTATTATTTTGCCAGAATTTCTTTGTCGTAGTATTTCATTGTGCTTCAAGTTTGTGGGGATGATCATAAGTCCATGGGCTATTGGGGCATAAACTTGTCGTACATGCAATTTAGCCTGGTCAGACTTTATGTTCGTTCAAAGAGGGATGGCATATTTATTTTTCTAATTTAAGTTTGTGGGGGGGACTGAGCCTATAAGGCTTAGCTACAATATGACGTTTTTTTTCAACTGTTTGCCTAAACATGCGACTATAGCCTATGCCTACATTAAGATATTTATTTTAATAATTTTTTACTGCCTGTTGTTTCTATTGGCATATAAAATAGGCATTGTCTGATAGAGACATCAATAAAGGTTCATCTGTGTCGTAGAATTGGTGTTGTTTTTCCGATTTCTACAAGCTCAATAACATCCACAGCAAAAATAACAAAAAAAGAAAAGAAAAAAAATAGTCAATAAACTGTGCCCATTAATTAGATGTGCAAGGCAAGCATGTACGTTTTTGGGGTTGTTATGGATAACTACAAATGTGAACCTTATTAGCCTATAATGTAAATGACTTGTTATTTTATTCAAGCTTTCTATCTATTTGCTAAAAAATAACGTGAAATAGGCATTTATTAGTAAGCTAAATAGCAGCATGTTGAAATGATGTGCCAAAATGCGTTTTCTATTAGGCTACAATGAAAATATTGTACAGTACAGTGCATTTAATTTAGGCTATTTATTTATTTTTGTCCTTGTGCGCCGATCGGAGACGGAGTTCACTGCTGATATTCTGATGTGGCGTTCACACCGGACGCGATTCGCGCGAGTGATTTAATGGTTAAGTCAATACAGAGACGCGAAATGGCATTCTGCGGCGCGATTCGCGTGAATGAGGCGGCGAGATTTGCGCGATTCACGCGATTGAGGAGTGCGAATGATGCGAATTGAACGTTTTGAACGTGCGATTCGCGCAAATCGCTCAAGTTGAAAAATTGTAAATGCGTCACTACTAGAGCAAGCTCGTGATTGGTTAACGTGGCGCGAAATATCCGCCAAAGTTCAGATTATTCAACTTGAGCGATTCGCGCCGCAGAATGCCATTTCGCGTCTCTGCATTGACTTAACATGTAAATCACTCGCACGAATCGCGTCCGGTGTGAACGCACCATGAGAGCTTTCTAGTCTCGCGGCTGTCATCAGCAGCGCCTTGCATCGCCCAATCAGCGGATGGCGGGCGGGTGCGGTTTTGAAAATTGGTCAAAAACGTTGGTGCGGATGGATGGCGGACGGATGATAAGTTTTGTGATGCGGTTGCAGATGAAATAATAGCTCATCCGCGCATCTCTAATAGAAACGGCTCGTTCTAAGCTAATAAAAACATAACGGCTCATTATGTATGGCCTGAAAACATAGTTATGGATATTATATTGCATTTCTGTCAATAGATCCTCATAAATATTACACACTGCACCTTTAATCGTATTGATCATGTGTGAGCATGAATAAAGATGCATGGACATGTGTGTCTTTCTTCTAGATCACTCAACTCAAGATCGACCACAATCCTTTCGCGAAAGGCTTCAGAGATAACTATGATTCGTGAGTATGTGCATCACAGAGGTTTCGCCACAATTATTCGCACTTGATTCTAACATGTATTGGACTTTCAGGATGTACCTTCCGGAGCGGGAAAGGCTGACTCCGTCGCCGTCAGACTCGCCTCGCATGCAGCAGATCGTCCCGAGCGCGCGCTACGCCATGCAGCCGTTTCTGCAGGATCAGTTTGTCAGCAATCGCCTGTATGGCAGCGAACGGACGGTGCCCCAGACGAACGGCATGCTTTCTTCTCCGCCGGACGACCCTGCGGCCACACAGAGGTGGCTGGTCACTTCAGTGCAACAAACCGCCGGAAGCAAGCTGGAGCTGACGGCGTACGAGGGCGATTATTCCAGTTCCTTGTTGCCGTACAGCTTCAAATCTTTACCTCTGCAGAGTGCGCACTCGCTGGGCTACTATCCCGACGCCGCCTTGGCATCCGTGACCGCCGGATGGGGCACGAGGAGCTCCTACCCGAGGAAAGTGCCATGGTCGCCCAGGCCGAGTCCCACAGACGTCTCCGATGACCACATAACTGACAAGGACAAACCTCGGGAGGACGGCACATTCGGTCAGACCTGGATGGAGGCCGCAGCATCTCTGAAGCCTTCGGACTCTGTTGAACCCAGCATTTACTCGGTCGTGTGCAAGAGGAGGCGGATTTCCCACGGCGAGTCCGGGACAGAAAACTCTCCCACGCTCAAGTGTGACGAGTCGGAAAACTTTAACAAGGACTCTTCCGCCTCCTCTTCCTCCTCCAAGGCGATCGGCTATTACACTTTCTATGCGGGCAGTTAGAAAGCTCCATGCACAGGTGCAGCCTGATCTCACGAAAGTGCGTATCTATAGTAGGGTTCATCTGATGATGCTTTAATGAGCAAATAAGCCTCGAGCTGAGACTGAACACCTATGCCCTTACGAAAATAAACCATGGTTTTACTACAAATAAAACCAAAAAACCATGGTTATTGTAGTAAAACCATGGTAACCGCAAATTAACCATGGTTACCACAGTTTAACCATGGTATTTGTGGTAAAACTGTAGTTATATAAATGGTATTCAATTAGCCAAAAAAAACCATGGTTACTACATTTTTACTACAATAAAACCATGGTTAATTTTCGTAAGGGTGGCGTCTGACACAGCGCTGACCACAAGACTAATGCTCCTACACAGCTTTTGTTTATCAATTGTCTTTGGGTCATTATATTTCTCACAGATTTCTGCTTGTTCTGAATCAGCCCAGTAAAGATTAAGCTACATTTATATGAATGCATTAGTGAGAGAGCGATTGCGTGTAACCCTTTTCACATTTCTGGGTTTCTCTGAAGCTCGGAAGATAGTTGGGTTAACTTTTATACGGACTACCGGCACATCCGGGAACTTAACTGTCAATTTCGTCACCGCCCGTTTTTAGGGGAAAATAAACAAGACTTCTCATAGACTTCAATACTAAATAGCGGCATAAAACAACATCTGTACACAGGCGGAAGGCGTGAATAACTTAAGAAATTGTCTATGTAACCCCTCCTTTTCGAACCACCCGCTCCAAGCGGGACTCGAACACGGAGAGTTGGACGCTCTAACAAGGAGGCTAAAGGCTGCAACCCCTAGTGCCAGTCACTAGAGCAGGGGTCTCCAACCTTTTTTCATTTGAGAGCTACTTTTTAAAAAATGAAAGTCGCAGAGAGCTACTCATGTTACTTAAAACTCTTAAATAATGCATCATAATTCTCGTATTAAGTAGTCAGTACCAATACCATAAAAACTTTTACGGTAACGTTACTTGGTATCAATTTTGCTACCACAGCAAACGTTTTTACTTTTTATTTTATTTAACTATTTAAAAAAAAAAAAAAAAAAATTCAATACGTTTATTATTTATGATGATAATCAGTATAAGTAAATAATACATAAACATTTAAAGGCTGTATGCTGTTTAAAAGTAAACATTGTTTATAAATGAAAGATCCGGTGAAAAATAAGCAACCATCTAGGCATAATTTTTTTTATGATATTCGGGTCGCGGTCGGTCGGGTCGTCAATAAATCCTTTTTTACCTTTTGAATGTTGAGCGTTATTAATTTTTGAATTAATGCTGACGCGGGACAAAATGCCCGATTTCCCAACACATTGAACTGAGCAATGCCATTGTACCATTTTAATAGGCTACTTTTAAACGCATATAGCTCAGTAAAGTCAGTTTTATGTATTTTCTGAGAGGGATTTTTGCTGGGAAAGTCGGGGGAGAGACGCACACTTCGATTAGTCTGGATAAACACATGCAACATCTTAATTGTTAAGAAAATTAAACGAAATAAATGAATAAATCAAGCCTTTATTACATAACACTAGGCTATATCATACAGTTTGCGCTCCAAAGGGCTTTCACACTTTTCCAAAAGTGGGCCTTCTCTCAGCTGACTATCCCGCTGATGAATTCTTCAAGCAGGGTCGAAACATATACATCGCGTTCATCAATAATATGCATCTAGACAGCTGAAATGGAAAATGATGGGCCGCCTCAAGAACGGCCTGCTCCCGCCGCTGCACCTCTGAGCGCACCACATCAGGGCCTGAAACATTTTCTCAATGGCCCAATGACGCTACGATGAGCATTTTCTACTTTAAAAAAATGCGGGTTAGGAAGCGGGTCGGGTACAAGATTTTCTTCTTTTTTTTAGCGGTCCGAGTTGCGGGCAGGTTAGTTGAAAACGTCAGTCGGGTGCGGGTTGTTTATACATTGACCCGCGCATCACTGATCCCTACATTTGCATGTTTACATTTACATTTGTTCCTCACGGCCCATATGTCCAACTTGATTTGCGTTGGAGGGGGTGGGACACCTGTTTATATTAGCTCACTCTGATTAGATGAAAAGTACGTCTTGGCGAGCTACCACCAATCAGGCCACGAGTTACTGGTAGCTTGCGAGCGACGTGTTGGAGACCCCTGCACTAGAGCATCTCTTGAGATCAGAGGAGTGAGGTTTACTCGCACAGCGACTACTAGCTGGCCTCCGTTACACTCACCCCCCTAAACCTCACTCCCATCCGGGTCACGGCACCAATGTAACCCCTCCTTTTTTCCCACTCCAAGCGGGACTCGAACCCGGGTCTGCCGGCATGAGAGTCAGACGCTCTAACAAGGAGGCTAAAGGCTGCAACTAGAGCGTCTCTTGAGATCAGAGGAGTGAGGTTTACTCGCACAGCAACTACTAGCTGGCCTCCGTTACATCAAGTCATTATATGTCCAGCCGTCCTGCCATATGTGGCGTTCACACCGGACGCGATTCGCACGAATAATTCAAGCTAATCGCGCGAAGGTGGACGCTTGAACATTTTGAGTTTACTCGCTTCATTCGCGCGTGAAATTCGCGTGTGACAACTACACAACAGACGCGAATTCGCGTCATGGGAGGGGCTTCTATATGAGCCAGCTCGTTTCGGTCACTTGACGTCTTTTTTGTAAAAAATACCACTATTAATGTGTGACAAAACGTAGTTTAAAGACTTTTTCAGGCGATAATATAGTTGTTTAAAGCTCAAATATGTGGTTAATTTATAAAAAGAGCCGATTTGAGCATTTTATCTGGCGTTTTCGGAGTTGTGAGATCCAGGCGATCAGTGGCATTCCGCGCTCGTTTACCCGGAGAGACCCGCCTTTCCTCGGCTAGTCCTTCTCACATTTGCCGCTGGCTCTGGCTCTTTTTTTCTGCTCCAGTCTCGTTGTGAAATGGCTGACATAGATTTTGTTGAGAGGGTAGCTGACTGTCCGACCTCCTCACTCACTTTCTTCCAAGCAAGATCCTTTTAATTCCTGTTCCTGTAGTGATAGGATGATGTATCATACTGCTCCGGGTATCCACATACGGCCACCATTATCTTGTCCTCCATTGTTGTTGGGATTTCTGCCTCCGCTTGTAAATGCGTCACTACTAGAGCAAGCTCGTGATTGGTTAACGCGGCGCGAAATATCCGCCAAAGTTTAGATTTTTCAACTTGAGCGTTTCGCGCGTTCAAAACGCTCAATTCGCGCCGCCTCATTCGCGTGAAACACGCCATTTCGCGTCTCTGCATTGACTTAACATGTAAATCACTCGCGCGAATCGCGTCCGGTGTGAACGCACCAATAGAGTGTGAAAGACACATCAACACACTTAATTTGGTCAATTTAAAAACATGTCCCTTCATTCTCCCACTGTCAAATTGGTGTACACAACCCCACCCAGTGGCCAGAAGTGTCTTACCCGGACATTTACTCGTACTTCATCGAGTCACCAGGTAAGCCAGTGAATGATTTTACTTCATTTTTGAATCATGAAGTACGGATGATGCTATCGGTCAGGCTAGTTGTATGGCTGGACAGAAAAGTGCTGAAATAATTCACTTGTTACACCAATTTGACGGTGGGAGAATAATGGGACATGTTTTTAAATTGACCAAATTAAATGTGTGGATGTATTTTTCACACTCTATGGCAGGGTGGACGTATAATTACTTGGCATGTTTAATTTTAGTGAGTTATTATTGTGTATGGAGATTGTTTTGTGCCGCTATTTTGTATTGAAGTCTATGGGAAGTCTAGTTTATTTTCCCCTACAAAGGGGCGGTAGCGAAAGAAATTGACCGCTAAGTTCCCTGATGTGCTGTAGTCCGTATGTGTGTGTGTTACAATTAGTTTAGAACGGCGATTACCTTACCTGTACAATATAAGTGTGCATTCTCCCGATCAATTTGAAGCATGGTATAATCAAACAGCTCTCTCTGAGTATGCCTTTATTTGTCATTTTAACTGTTGGAAATGGCGTATCCTGTTGCGCCCTCTATAGGCCAACGACTAGTCGACGTCAAGCTCAAAACGTCATGGCATAGCATTAAAGTCGACTAGTCTGTGCAACCCCTAATCTATAGCACAAATTGTTTTTATCGTGCATGTATATGCAAAAAATTGTTGTGTAATACGCACGCATACAAGGGGCACGCAAAAACTAATTTTTGCGCATAAATTGCACGATAAATACAATTTGTGTGCACTTTTGTGAGATTGTGTTGTTTTGAGAGGCAATTTTCAAAATTTATCAATTTGATCCTTTTGTAATTTATTAAAATCTCCCCCTAAAGCAACTTGTTTCTGTGCTCGTCTAAAGTAAGATATGTAATTTTGAAAATGCTGTTATGTGTATTAAACCACTGCTGTTTTGGACTGGTATAGCCATTTTCTTTTAAATATACACTCTTAAAAATAAAGGTTCTTTATCTTAACATCCATGCAATCTTTCCATTGCTCAAAAGGTTCTTTAGATTATTCTTTTATTAAATGGTGCTATTGTTTACAGGACTGATCACTGAAACCCCTTTTAAAACCTTTATTTTTAAGAGCATATTGAATAAATTATATGGGTGTGAAAGAAATTTAACAGAGGTTTGAAAACTGGTGCATTTTCACAGCTGTAAAAGAAGTCGAATTAATAAATCAAAATTCAAAAATTACACAGAAATCAATAATTTAAAATGAATCAGTGTTTGGTGAATATGGGAAATACCAAATGAAACATCATAAATGATGGATTATTACACAAATACAGAAACAACCTCCACATTAGAAATATGTCGGGTTACACTTCATTTGCACTGTAAAAAAATCCCTGTAAAATTTACAGTAAAAAAAAACGGCAGCTGTGGTTCCCAGAACTTTACCGTAAAAAATATGGCAGTAACGTTTTAGGTTTTATGGGACAGCACCATATAATTTAAAGGTTTATATTGTAATAATTACGGGTAAAACCATTTATTTTACAGTTTAATACTGTATTATTTAAAGGTTTATATTGTAATAATTACAGTTAAAAAAAAACTTTTATTTTACAGTTCAAAACCGTATCATTTGTTTATTTTACAGGTCAAAACCGTATTATTTAAAGGTTTATGATGTAATAATTTACGGTTAAAAACTGTTTATTTTACAGTTCAAAACCATATAATTTAAAGGTTTATATTGTAATAATTACGGTTTAAAAAAAAACTTTTATTTTACAGTTCAAAACGATATCATTTAAAGGTTTATATTGTAATAATTACGGTTAAAAAAAATTTTATTTTACAGTTTAAACCGTATCATTTAAAGGTTTATATTGTAATAATTAAAGTTTAAAAACGTTTATTTTACAGTTCAAAACCGTATCATTTAAAGGTTTATATTGTAATAATTAAAGTTTAAAAACATTTATTTTACAGTTCAAAACCGTATCATTTAAAGGTTTATATTGTAATAATTACAGTTAAAAACGTTTATTTTATAGGTCTAAACCGTATCATTTAAAGGTTTACCGGTATATTGTAATAATTACAGTTATAAAAAATACATTTTACAGTTCAAAACCGTATCATTTAAAGGTTTATATTGTAAGTGACACCTGTGAACAGTGATTAAACAATGAACCAATGACAGAACACAACAAGATCACATGAGGGCATGGGAATCACATGACAAGACCAGGAAGTGCATGACAAGACAAAACATGACTGTGAACATGACAAACTGAAAACATGAAACATGAACCAACACCAAAACACCCTGTGACAGGTCTAAACCGTATCATTTAAAGGTTTATATTGTAATAATTACAGTAAAAAACATTTATTTTTGAGGTCTAAACCGTATCATTTAAAGGTTTATATTGTAATAATTACAGTTAAAAACATTTATTTTACAGGTCTAAACCGTATCATTTAAAGGTTTATATTGTAATAATTACAGTTAAAAACATTTATTTTTGAGGTCTAAACCGTATCATTTAAAGGTTTATATTGTAATAATTACGGTTAAAAACATTTATTTTTGAGGTCTAAACCGTATCATTTAAAGGTTTATATTGTAATAATTACGGTTAAAAACATTTATTTTTGAGGTCTAAACCGTATCATTTAAAGGTTTATATTGTAATAATTACAGTTAAAAACATTTATTTTTGAGGTCTAAACCGTATCATTTAAAGGTTTATGATGTAATAATTACGGTTAAAAAAAATTTATTTTACAGTTCAAAACCGACATCATTTAAAGGTTTATATTGTAATAATTACAGTTAAAAACATTTATTTTTGAGGTCTAAACCGTATCATTTAAAGGTTTATATTGTAATAATTACGGTTAAAAACATTTATTTTTGAGGTCTAAACCGTATCATTTAAAGGTTTATATTGTAATAATTACGGTTAAAAACATTTATTTTTGAGGTCTAAACCGTATCATTTAAAGGTTTATATTGTAATAATTACAGTTAAAAACATTTATTTTTGAGGTCTAAACCGTATCATTTAAAGGTTTATATTGTAATAATTACGGTTAAAAACATTTATTTTTGAGGTCTAAACCGTATCATTTAAAGGATTATATTGTAATAATTACGGTTAAAAACATTTATTTTACAGTTCAAAACCATATCATTTAAAGGTTTATATTGTAATAATTACAGTTAAAAACATTTATTTTTGAGGTCTAAACCGTATCATTTAAAGGTTTATATTGTAATAATTACAGTTAAAAACATTTATTTTTGAGGTCTAAACCGTATCATTTAAAGGTTTATATTGTAATAATTACGGTTAAAAACATTTATTTTTGAGGTCTAAACCGTATCATTTAAAGGTTTATATTGTAATAATTACAGTTAAAAACATTTATTTTTGAGGTCTAAACCGTATCATTTAAAGGTTTATGATGTAATAATTACGGTAAAAAAAAATTTATTTTACAGTTCAAAACCGACATCATTTAAAGGTTTATATTGTAATAATTACGGTTAAAAACATTTATTTTACAGTTCAAAACCATATCATTTAAAGGTTTATATTGTAATAATTACGGTTAAAAACATTTATTTTACAGTTCAAAACCATATCATTTAAAGGTTTATATTGTAATAATTACAGTTAAAAACATTTATTTTTGAGGTCTAAACCGTATCATTTAAAGGTTTATATTGTAATAATTACGGTTAAAAACATTTATTTTTGAGGTCTAAACCGTATCATTTAAAGGTTTATATTGTAATAATTACGGTTAAAAACATTTATTTTTGAGGTCTAAACCGTATCATTTAAAGGTTTATATTGTAATAATTACAGTTAAAAACATTTATTTTTGAGGTCTAAACCGTATCATTTAAAGGTTTATATTGTAATAATTACAGTTAAAAACATTTATTTTTGAGGTCTAAACCGTATCATTTAAAGGTTTATGATGTAATAATTACGGTAAAAAAAAATTTATTTTACAGTTCAAAACCGACATCATTTAAAGGTTTATATTGTAATAATTACGGTTAAAAACATTTATTTTACAGTTCAAAACCATATCATTTAAAGGTTTATATTGTAATAATTACAGTTAAAAACATTTATTTTTGAGGTCTAAACCGTATCATTTAAAGGTTTATATTGTAATAATTACGGTTAAAAACATTTATTTTTGAGGTCTAAACCGTATCATTTAAAGGTTTATATTGTAATAATTACGGTTAAAAACATTTATTTTTGAGGTCTAAACCGTATCATTTAAAGGTTTATATTGTAATAATTACAGTTAAAAACATTTATTTTTGAGGTCTAAACCGTATCATTTAAAGGTTTATGATGTAATAATTACGGTAAAAAAAAATTTATTTTACAGTTCAAAACCGACATCATTTAAAGGTTTATATTGTAATAATTACGGTTAAAAACATTTATTTTACAGTTCAAAACCATATCATTTAAAGGTTTATATTGTCATAATTACAGTTAAAAACATTTATTTTTGAGGTCTAAACCGTATCATTTAAAGGTTTATATTGTAATAATTACAGTTAAAAACGTTTATTTTACAGTTCAAAACCGTATCATTTAAAGGTTTATATTGTAATAATTACAGTTAAAAACGTTTATTTTACAGGTCTAAACCGTATCATTTAAAGGTTTATATTGTAATAATTACGGTTAAATACGTTTATTTTACAGTTCTAAACCGTATCATTTAAAGGTTTATATTGTAATAATTACAGTTAAAAACGTTTATTTTACAGTTCAAAACCGTATCATTTAAAGGTTTATATTGTAATAATTACAGTTAAAAACGTTTATTTTACAGGTCTAAACCGTATCATTTAAAGGTTTATATTGTAATAATTACGGTTAAATACGTTTATTTTACAGGTCTAAACCGTATCATTTAAAGGTTTATATTGTAATAATTACAGTTAAAAACGTTTATTTTACAGTTCAAAACCGTATCATTTAAAGGTTTATATTGTAATAATTACGGTTAAATACGTTTATTTTACAGTTCTAAACCGTATCATTTAAAGGTTTATATTGTAATAATTACAGTTAAAAACGTTTATTTTACAGGTCTAAACCGTATCATTTAAAGGTTTATATCGTAATAATTATGGTTAAAAACGTTTATTTTACAGTTCAAAACCGTATCATTTAAAGGTTTACATTGTAATAATTACAGTTAAAAACATTTATTTTTGAAGTTTAAACCGTATCATTTAAAGGTTTATATTGTAATAATTACGGTAAAAAAAATTAAATTTTACAGTTCAAAACTGACAATTAAAGGTTTATGATGTAATAATTACGGTAAAAAAAATTATTATACAGTTCAAAACCGTATCATTTAAAGGTTTATATTGTAATAATTACGAGTACACTATAAAAATTTAACGGTAAAAAAACGCATTTCATTAACTGAAATAATGTTAAATTCCCAACCTACTGAAATCTGTTTGAAGAAAGGTACATAACATTTCAACAAAAATACATCAAATGTGAAGAGTCACGCAGGGAATTCTGGGACTGTCCATTCACGGTTTTTCACTGTAAATTATACAACGACTTGTTCTCTTCCAAAAACTGTAAATTTAACGGTATTTCACTGTGAATTACACACGACTTGTTCTTTTTCACTTCCAAAAACTGTAAAATGTAATTAAATATAAGGTATTACCGTTATCCACCGTATATAGTACGGAAACTTTCTGTTAGCCAGTTAACTGTTTTTAACCGTAGCATTTTTACAGTCTTTTACCGTTAAAATCACAATCCCTTTTTACAGTGTGGTAATACTTTATTTTACAGTGTCCTTGTTGTTACATCTACTTACCATAGTAATAACAGTAAATTATGCATAATTACATGCAACCATCCTAAGTACATGTAGTTAAATAATATTACTCCGTACTTAAATATATAATTACACGGTAACAATGACACCAACGACAAGTGTAAGCCTTTATTTTAAGGTGTCATTGTTACAGTGTAGCCTAATTATACATTTTTGAGTAATATTAATGTACTCACTATAGGGTATTTAGTTATTGCTATAGTAAATACATGTATAGTGTGTGTATTTCTGCACAGTAAATGTTGAGGACACTGCCCTCTAGTGGCAGAAACAAAGTAATGAAGTCTGAAAACGACCAGAACTTCATCTATACATCATTATTTTAATAAAAATCTGTCAGATCATAAATGAACCATCAGAACCTGTTGTCTCGTTGTTTTTCAGGATGATTTGGAGGGGTAGTTTGGGTTTTATGAAGGTTAATTTAAGACCAATTAAAGAAAATGTAAGGAATAAACTGAAGGGGCGTCAATATGTTCTCTAAATGTGAACGTCTAAGCACACAATGACTGTTAGAGACACTTCAGAGTTTGAGAATACAATTTCCAACAGATCTTCATAACTTTTTTTATTCATTTTTACAAAAGAAAGTTCATAAAATAAGTCTCCCAAACACTAGAATATGGAAATAACTTTTACTGAACCTTCTGATCACACTAAAGTCATGTCGTTAATCAGTCGTTTGTCTTGTTTTCCAGTGTCTAAAATCTGAAAGATTCTTAAATCAAGACACATTTACTGGAGAAGTAAATTACATGAGATAAGAAATCAACTTCATTCAAATAAAAAAGTGAATTTCGTACCCAATTCAGTTCTTGTTTTAATCATAAAATCACTTAATTTTGTTCAATTTCTCAGAAAACTGCGTGCGTCTCGCGGAAGAACATTTCAGCCGGAGCTACTTCTCTCTGTTTATGTCTATGGCGAGTCACGCAGGGACTGTGCTCCTCCGCAGCGGTTCGGTGGGAAATAGTCCCAATATAAACACGTATTATAAGTGTACCATAATGATTCAGGGTAAGACAAAAACACGGTTTGGAAAATGGATTCATGTTGTACATTCTCATTATATAATTTTTGTAAATCTTGAACACACAAAAAAAAAATGTTGTCCAAATGATTATTCATCTCAAATTTGATAAATTCCGTGACATTTATACAGTAAATCCCATTTCTATGAATGGATTATGTGATTCCGTCCACATTTCCTGCATCACAGCAATCATAGGGCGCTAATTTAATGCCATGATATTGAATTTGAGACTTTCTGATGAAATATTATAAATTTTTAAGGCCTTAAATTGTAAAACTTAAGACCTGTGTACAGTGGCACTCAAAAGTCTGGAATAATTATGATTTTATAATGTCTCTTCTGCTCATTTATTTGATCAAAAACACAGTAAAAATAGTGAAATATTATTATAATGTAAATCAGATGTTCTCTATGTGAATATATAGTAAAGTGTCATTTATTCCTGTGATCAAATCTGAATTTATTGTCTTCAGTGTCACATAATCCTTCACAAATCATTCTCATATGAGGATTTGATGCTCAACAAAATCAATAATGATTTTTTTCATAGCACCTATAAAACAGTTTATAAAGTGTTTTGCAGCATATATGTACATAAACATTCAAATGCATAAAAAGATCAATCCTTCACTAGTTAAATTGCACAGAAGAAGAGGAAGTGTGAGATCCTGGTGAGTTCTCAAACGCACTCGGACATCGCTCCTGAAATACTGACATCCTCTCCAGTTCAATCTGACTCAAGTCATGTCATAAACAACAGTTCTTATCCTCAAATAATGCTAAAAAAGATGATTCTAATGTGCAAAATGTATCATGTCTTCCAGAAAGTTCTCTATACAGTCCAGCAGATCTGCTGTGAGTGGACACAAGGAGACGAGACACTAAGGGCCACAGCTCAGGGACCGGTCAGACACTGGTCTACTTTAGATTTATCTGGAATAAATGAACGGGCTTAGACTTGGATGGGTTTCCTGTTGCGATGTAGTTCATCCTTCCATCTTTCCCATCTCGGATCAGAAGCTCTAGAGAGCGTCGAGCGTCGCTCATCCTGCAAAAACACAGAAAACACTCTTTCATTTCCTCATAATATCCCCTGCAGCATCAGCTCTGAAACAGTTCAGATTCAGTCTCTCTAAACCTGGCTCTCAGTCTCCGCTCTAATTCATCCCAAAGGTGTTCTATCGGGTCGAGGTCAGGACTTCAAGTTCATCCACACCATCCATGTCTTTATGGAGCGGCGCTTTGAGCACTGGTCAGTCATGCTGGGACAGGAAGGGGCCGTCCCCAAACTGTTCCCACAAAGTTGGGAGCATGAAATTGTCCGAAATGTCTTGGTGAAGCATTAAGAGTTCCTTTCACTGGAACTAACCCCTGAAAAACAACCCCATCCCATAATCAGTCCTTCCAGAAAAATTCAGCTTTTTTTTGTGATTGTTGCGGGCAAAAATCCTTGATTATGTGGCATGTTTTCTTAAAAAATGCGATGGAAAATGCGGGATATTTATGCAATTTTATGCAATGAAATTGTGTGAACTTGCAAAAACTGCTGTTTGATGAAAAAGAGAAAAAAACACTACATGACAGAAAGTGCTGGGAATATTTAAGTTCTCATCTTGTTTTATTGAAGACCTTAATAAACACACGGCTCAAATTTACAAAACATTGAGTCAAACAAGTTCAGTAGCTTTACAAAAGGAATATGCTACAACTTCTGAAAAAATGAATAAATAACTTCCTGTTTTACAGACATTTGAGTGCTTCCAATGCACAAAGTGCAATCTCTTAAAGGGTTAGTTCCTCCAAAAATGTAAATTCAGTCATTAATGACGTCCCCTCATGTCGTTGGACACCCGTTAGACCTCCGTTCATCTTCAGACACAAATGAAGATATTTTAGTGTAAATCCGATGGCTCAGAAAGGCCTCCATTGACACAATGTGCACTCTCAAGACCCATAAAAGCACTAAAGACGTTGTTCTCAAAGTCCATCTCACTACAGCGGCTCTACAATAACTTTATGAAGCGACGATAATAGTTATTGTGCGCAAAAAAACCTTAACGACTTATATAGTGATGACCGATTTCAAAACACAGCATCATGAAGCTTCGAAGCATTATGAATCAGTGAGTTGATTCAGCGGTTCAGAGCGTTATGAATCAATGAATCGACTCACTGATTCATAATGCTCTGAACCGCTGAATCAACTCACTGATTCATTATGCTCTGAACCGCTGAATCAACTCACTGATTCATAATGCTCTGAACCGCTGAATCGACTCACTGATTCATAATGCTCTGAACCGCTGAATCGACTCACTGATTCATAATGCTCTGAACCGCTGAATCGACTCACTGATTCATAACGCTCTGAACCGCTGAATCGACTCACTGATTCATAATGCTCTGAACCGCTGAATCAACTCACTGATTCATAATGCTCTGAACCGCTGAATCAACGCACTGATTCATATTTCGCTGAACCGCTGAATCGACTCACTGATTCATAACGCTCTGAACAGCTGAATCGACTCACTGATTCATAACGCTCTGAACCGCTGAATCGACTCACTGATTCATAACGCTCTGAACCGCTGAATCGACTCACTGATTCATAATGCTCTGAACCGCTGAATCGACTCACTGATTCATAACGCTCTGAACCGCTGAATCGACTCATTGATTCATAACGCTCTGAACCGCTGAATCGACTCACTGATTCATAACGCTCTGAACCGCTGAATCGACTCACTGATTCATAACGCTCTGAACCGCTGAATCGACTCACTGATTCATAATGCTCTGAACCGCTGAATCGACTCACTGATTCATAACGCTCTGAACCGCTGAATCGACTCACTGATTCATAATGCTCTGAACCGCTGAATCGACTCACTGATTCATAACGCTCTGAACCGCTGAATCGACTCACTGATTCATAACGCTCTGAACCGCTGAATCGACTAACTGATTCATAACGCTCTGAACCGCTGAATCAACTCACTGATTCATAATGCTCTGAACCGCTGAATCGAATCACTGATTCATAACGCTCTGAACCGCTGAATCGACTCACTGATTCATAATGCTCTGAACCGCTGAATCGACTCACTGATTCATAACGCTCTGAACCGCTGAATCAACTCACTGATTCATAACGCTCTGAACCACTGAATCGACTCACTGATTCATAACGCTCTGAACCGCTGAATCAACTCACTGATTCGTAATGCTCTGAACCGCTGAATCGACTCACTGATTCATAACGCTCTGAACCGCTGAATCGACTCACTGATTCATAATGCTCTGAACCGCTGAATCGACTCACTGATTCATAATGCTCTGAACCGCTGAATCGACTCACTGATTCATAACGCTCTGAACCGCTGAATCGACTCACTGATTCATAACGCTCTGAACCGCTGAATCGACTCACTGATTCATAACGCTTCATGATGCTGTGTTTTGAAATCGGTCAACACACCGGGAAACTGCTTTGCGCGTCTTTTGCTGTTATTTTTGTTGGCCAATGGGAGTTTGCGCTTCATCATGGTTTCACCGATATCTATGGTTTCTCCACGGGGGTTTGCAGCTTTTCGATGACGTTCGCGTCGGGTAATTACGTCACTTCAAAACGTTCCCATGGCAACAGGGGGAAATGGCGGCTCTTGTGTGAAGTAAACGAACATTTGTCAACTTTCTGCTAATATATATATGACTTTTTTTGCAACGAAAATGCGGGGATTATGAAATCATGCTAGCCCCGCATATTTTGCACGCGGAAATAGGCAATTTATGCGGCGAAAGTGCGGCGTATTTGAAAAAATGCGGCCCCCGCATAAATATGCCGACTTTGGCTGATTATGCGTTAAATCACGCGATCGCATAATCGCGTTTTTTCTGGAGGGACTGCATATAATCCCCCCTCCACCAAACTTTACACTTGGCGCAATGCAGTCAGGCGAGTCCCGTTCTCCTGACAACCGCCAAACCCAGACTCGTCCATGGTTCACCCAAAAAAGAAAATTGTTCCAAACCTGTATGAGTTTCTTTGTTCTGCTGAACACAAAGGAAGATATTTGGAAGAATGTTTGTAACCAAGCAGAGAGAGCAACCACGCTTTACCCCACTGCATCCCACACTTGGTGATGTAAGGCTTGGATGAGCTGCTCGGCCATGGAAACCCATTCCCTGAAGCTCTACACACTGTTCTTGAGCTCATCTGAAGGCCACAGAAGCTCTTGACTCTGCAACTTCTGTGACCCTCAGCATGCGCTGACCCCGCTCTGTGATTTTGCTGTTGTTCCCAATCGCTTCCACTTTGTCATAACACCACTAACAGTTGAGCGTGGAATATTTAAGCGTGGAAAAAGCATAATTTGTAAAGAATACTTGGACTCATGTGAGAAGGCTTGAGTCCGGTCCTCACCTCATAGGCCGGTGGTTCTGAAGACGGGACCGGACTGTAGTAGGACGGCGGTGATGATGCGGGACGCGGCCGGTCCACCACATCACTGACCGCTGCAGGGGACACTGCGCTCATGTGGATCACCATCAGCCGCTTCCTCTGCACACACACACATCAGACACACACACTTAATACACGAACAAAAGAAAAGCAGTGTACAAATCTAAAAATAAATCAACCAAAATAAGATTTAACTAACTAAATTAGATTAAATAAATATTTGTATTATTTAAATAATTGTATTTAATACATTAGATTAAAGCAAATTGATTAAAATGAATAAAAACTTTATTTAAATTAACAAAAAATGAGAAAAGCAGTGCAAAAGTGTAACAATAAATTATACATTTACTGAAATAAATAGATTAAAATAAAATGAAATATGATTTAAATAAATAATTATTAAAATTAAACTAATTGCATTTGATTAAGATAAAAATTAATTACAATTTTTTTAATTTAAATGCAATTTAATTTTTTTATTTTTACATCAGCTTAAAATAAATAACATTTAATTTAAATAAATATATGTAATATATACATATATGTTTAATAAATAAATGTAAAAAATTAACTAAATTTTGTTTGAGATAATTAAATAAAACTTGATTGAAGTAAATGAAAATAATAAAAGCAGTGTAAAAATGCAAAAATAAATAAATGAAAACAAATTATATTTTATTAGGATAAAAATGAATTAAAATTAAACACTTAATATTTTTCACATTAGATAAAAAATTATAAATAAAACTTGATTTAATAAATAAATATTATAAATACAACTTGATTTAATAAATAAATATTATAAATACAACTTGATTTAATAAATAAATAAAACTTGATTTAATAAATAAATAAAACTTGATTTAATAAATAAATAAAACTTG